>JAUBWS010136849.1:0-21617 GCA_032270445.1 Darlingtonia californica
TGACATTTGGAAGCTGGACTTTGTGGTATGTCAAAGTGGCATCGTGAAAGTTCAAGCCGCCCCCTTTTACGGTAATTATTACCAATAAATCAATTTTGGTTTTTACTTGAAGTATCCATATTGTGGGAAGGAGCATCAAACTGAGGAAAAGGGGTGCAATGGCTATTTTTAATTTTTTGGGTAGGGCTGAGTAAAAGGGGTGATTTTTTTTTATGTGAGGACTGAGATCCTGGAGGGAACAATGCTAATAACATGTGAAGGATAGTTTGCATGAGCCGTGTACCCGTGAGAATAGGTTAATTGCATATCCTATAATAAGCAACCAAAAATGTTTGATTATGTATTTTAAGTAAAGAAAAACAAATATCTACACTAAATTTTAATTTGTTAACTGGTCGTGATGTTTTGATTTGGACAACAAGCATGCAATATATTCTGTCTCGAGCATGTTGTTTTTACCACAAACAAAATTGTAACGTTGGAATGTCCTCATTTTCTAAATATGAGCTGACATTACCTCCAGAAAATGTGCCTTTTTTAAACACCTTATTATAAAATTAACTCTGTTTGCAGTTATCAATTCAAAGGCTATTTTTTGAGTTAATAAAAACCACACTTAATTTCTGGCCTATCTTTGGTGTTATTGATTTCTGTAGAGCGTTGAATGTGGGCTTTTCATGACTTCTCAATTAGAAACTCACTGAGAGGGATGGTGTCAACATATTAACTTGAGGACTATTTTTCACCATCCCTTTCTCTCTCCTGGTTGTGATGTTTTGATTTGGACACCAAGCATGCAATATATTCTGTCTCAAGCATGTTGTTTTTACCACAAACAAAATTGTAACATTGGAATCCCCTTATTTTCTAAATATGAGCTGATATTACCTTCAGAAAATGCTGTCCCTGAGTCTTTCTCATTCTCAAAATCTTCATTTTCTTCATCTTGGCTACCTTTTTTAAGTATTTTTTCTTTGAATTTCAATCTGATCATTGTGTTAATTACTGCACACTTTAGTGCACAATATTTAACACCAATACGTGTTAATCACCACCTGTTTTTAAGTTTGCCTCAATTGTCTGCGTTAATTTGTGGTCACATTAATGTCTGGTTCCTAAAAATACATGGTCGTGTACATTTCATTTAATAAGGTATTGTCATGTCATGAACATTATTGGCATCATCATCATCATCATCATCATCATTGTCACCATCTACTTACTTTCTTTGCGTTTATTATCCTTTTTCTTCTATGAGATGGTTGGAGGGTAGTGGTTTGTTGTTGTTGTCTCTTTGGAGTGATAGCTGTTTTCAAAGCATTTCAATTTTGGGTCAGCCGAGTGTTGACACCCAAGACTCTCTTAATTGCATCATCTTAACGCTGTTTAGGTCTTCTCCTGAATATCTTACTGTGCACCTAATTTTTGAGGATCCTTGCAGGCCAGTTGGTGGGGCTCATCATCTTCAGGGGTCCACAATAACAAAGCCTATTCCACTGGCAAATTTTCATCCGTGCTACACATGCCTAGTCGGTTGCAAAGTTTGTTTGAAGATATACGATCAGCTTTGTACCACATATCCATCACATCAATGAATTTACATTTTCTTCTCAGACAATTGACATCTTTTACAGTCACTGCCCATATTTCCAATGCGTACAGTGATACATATAGAACACACATGTTCTGAAGACAAATCCTCTGTTTTTAGATTGATACATCTGTTTGTTATAATAGCCAACAGTGCACAAAATGCTAATTTTTTTGTTGAATAATTCTCTTAAAAAATAGAATAAAAAACTTAAAAGTGATGCCCGCCCGTTGGATTTCAGCATTAGACGATTTCCATGCAGCCAAAAAGAGATTATTTCAATGGATTTAATTGTGACACTATTGAGAGGCGGTAAAGTCAGCTAGCACTTCAAAAAGTTAAAAATCTTTTTTTGAATTAAGACAAATTCAGAGCTTTATATTTGTTATTTTCATTATTAAAATTTTCTGCCTTTCTTTTTATGCAATGAGTCTATTTATGCGTGTTCTCATGATTGCAAGATACCACTTATATATCACCTTCTTGGTTATTAGATAAAAAAAGTGGAAATTGTGAAGAAAAGTTTCAGTGAAAAATTATGGTCCGTAAAAAAATCAGCAAAATATAAAGGAAATTTTTCAAATGGTTCAGTGAAAGATGCATTCAACCGCACTTGGGATTTTGCATTGTCATTATGACTCCAATAATCCATTCTTCTACTTTAACTCTACAAAGGACCCAACTTAAAACTCTCTTAGGGACCCGGTCGGAGGCCTTCTCAAGATCAATAAAGGTAAAGTAGATGTCATCATTGTCATGAAAAGTCCATGGCAGTAGAGAGCATGGATTTAACAATATAGTGCAAAACTTCCTGACCTTCATGGCTGTCCCCAAAAGACCTGACCTGTGTCATTTGAGAGGACATCAGGGGATGACAGTTCTTGTGACTGGATTGATATGATATATGATGTGATTATTTACGTAGAATAGCCTCTTCAGTTCTTCATGAACTGTTTTCAATGAGGGTTCTGCCTTCCTAAAAACACCTCAGGATACCATGCAGAATAAGCAGTGGTTGGTGACATTCACTATTGAAAGCCTTTCAAGGGATTCAAACTCAGAACCTTTGTTCAGGAGAACGGCACTTTTACCACTTGGCCACAAGTGGCTCCACAATCTGGATTTTCATAGCAAACATGGCGAAATTACCCCAGGATCAGCACACAAACGGTGACCAACAAAGTGAACTATTAAAACTAGATTTTACAAGAGAGGAAACATGGGGGACCTAGGCGTTTGCAACGCTTTCAGAAAGTCTTTTAGCTCCCAGGTTTCATTCCAACTTTTTGGAGAGTTTCTATTCCTCTAAAAGTAGAATTGACTCCACAGTTGTTTTTAAGATTTTGATCTAAAGGGCTAGATCTTGTGCATGCCATTACATGCTGGCTATGACATTCCCCTTGTGGCAGAAAAGTCTTTCTCTGATGGCAATATATATGATCCCAGGTATTTGTAGGTGTTGACATGTTTGAGCCAGATGCCATTTACTGTATCAGTTTTGACTGGATGGTTGTTGTTCAAGAGGTGCCCGTTCATACATTTGCTTTTTGTCTATTTGAGATTCAAAGAGATTCTTGGCTTGTGTGTGGTCTCTTTTTTTGATAACGGTATCATAGCTTAAACTTGTTTTATATGGTTGTAAGTTTGTGTGTAGCAACAGGCTGTGTGTATCAAACAGCTTGACCAAGAGAGTATGAAAATGCCTAATGAGCATATCTCTAGATGTACTCTAGATGTTTTTTCATGAATTGTGTCATGAATTTATGATGAGCATATCTAAAAATTAGTAAACATTTCTAGATTTTGGGCCTTTGACTTTCTGAAAGTTTATTGAGTTTCAACAATGATGCTTTAAAGCCACGTTTTTAGACGAATTTATTTGTCTTCTTAAAAAAAGATTTAAAAGGAAGACAAAGTTTTATCGTCTTTCAGAACGATTTTTAATAGACTTCTCTGAAAAAGGCGAATTTTTAGAAAGATTTTGGGACCAATTTTCAAATTTCAAATTACAATTTTTAAGTCCATTTTTCGAGAGACGATTTTTAGAAGGCAGTTTTCAAAAGACGATTAAAGACAATTTTATAAAATCTATATTCAAAAGACGAATTTTTTTTTATCAGGACGAATTCCTGGACGATACAATAAGACGAAATTTAGGACGAATTTTTGAGCAACGCCTTAAGTTTTCCAAACCCTTGCCTTTATTTCTTAATTTCTCCATTTTCTTTGAAATGAATGGGTTTAATTCATAGGGCGAGAGTGATTTCAAGAAGTATATACGGGCTTTATCAAAATTTGGTTTTGAGCCTGACGTTTTGCGCAGAAGACATTTTTCAAAATTCCACAAAATTGGCAATTTTTTCAAGTAAGAAAGGATTTACTAGTTGATTAAGAAATTTCTTAGGCTTTTATATCTTCATGCATTCATACAATTGAAAGATTTTAGAGCTTCTTAGCATTTTTCTTGCAAGTTTTGGTGAAAAACAATCAATTTTGCACACTTTGACAGACCATATTCCAACATTGGTTTTATGATATGGACGAAAACTTTTCAAACATGATCAGCCACACTAATCGCATAGGAAAAATGTAATTTTTTAAGCCTGAACAGATACTTTTTCAAAGCTGCGATACGGTCAGTATTTCATTATACATGCATATAATATCAAAATTGCGCTAACTTAGAAACGCTGATATTACATGTCTTTTTTCGTTTACAACATTTTTTGACTCGAGAATTTGAAAAATGTATACAATAGTCCCTTTTGTGGCGCTATTTTTTGTTTTGGAAATTTGATAATTCGAGCCGTCTATTTGCTAAATACTAAAACAAAAAGATTTTCTCGTTCACTGTTTATTATTATTAATTGGTAATATTTCATAGGTTTGATCAACAAGAAAGATTATGACTTAACATTGTTTCTTATATTCTATTCATGCAGAGCTATACAGTTATAGCAAAACCTTCAAAGTGGATTAGATCAATTTTTTTTAATTCACCAACTGCACATTGTGAAATTTTCACAAATTTCACTCTTTTTTTGTAAGGACAAACTTCATATGAACTTTGGAACTAAGATTGTTCCAAAAAAATAAGAAAATGAAAAGCTTAGAACAAACTGAGGTTAGTTAAAATAACAACAAAAATAGTTGTCTAAATAATTGGAGTAAATATTCCAGTACAATATTACATGTATTTTTAATGATACATTGGCGTACCAGTTGCCCGAGACATCATTCTCCAAACTAGGTCAATGGTAGAGTTATCTCTCGGCAAGAGTAGTAGCAATTTATATTAGACAGAATACCTTAAATTGCAAAATTGCTAAAAATGTTGTATTGTTTAGAATTTAGAATAACATTGAGCATTTGAGGCCAAAATTGAGCGAAAGAATTAGACATGAAACTGAACAAAAATTGTCTGGTTATAAAAAGAGAATGTTTTTGATAGTAAAGTTCGAGTGAGTCCATCCTGCGTACTATCTTACAACTATTTAAGTTTTTATTGATTTTCTTTTTCATATTTTCTGTTAGAGAAAACGGAATTTAAAACAATAAACATTTCAATATGGCGTGACAATCCCTAGAGAACTGTGGAAAACCCTGAATTCATGCCCCCATATTTATGAAAAAAGTTCTTTCTTTGTTTTTTATTATTGTGCATTTTTTTAAGCCATTTCTTTTAATAATAACAAGAATTACAGGCGTTCACAAGTGCTTTTATTTTAAGGGGGCAGTCAGTTACCTGAATGATCGGTATTACCCTTCACTGCACGTTGGCGAAAAATATCGACGCACCTGATATTCAGCGCTTTGCGCTGTTAACACGGAAGCGAAAAAAATGAGGATCCGCGATACCCGCAAATGAAAGCCTGCTTTTGGCCTGTGCGCCAAATCTCGAGCTACGGTATCATCAGGCCTTTCCACATCCCTTGGTCACACAGACTAAAAAATCCTGAATCTCGTAGAAGCAGTACCGCTGAAAAAGCCGACGATTTAAAACACGGTTTACACTTCGTTACAACCGTGAATAAGATATGAACTAATGATTGGAATAAGTGAGATGTTTTGAAAATAGTTTTTTTGAAGTATTTTTTTCATTTTTTCTTTTCCCCAACTGTTCTCAGTAAACAAGGGGGATTCTCTATAATAGGTTTAGGGATCTTTTCTTAGCTTCTTTTTAAATTAACATCTTGAGTGCGCTAAATTTATAACTGAATTCGAACGACATGTTATCTTGGCTAAACTCTGTTCTTGAAATTTCAAGAATGTAAATTAGATATTTAGGTTCTTTCAGCAGGTCTTATTTTACTTCCTCTTTGAATTTAGTGAAGTTGCAAATGGTGTATACAATCCATAACAAAATGTGCTTTTGATTTCAAGTTTAGGAAGGTTTGGTTCATACTAAAGCTCCTATAAGGAGCAAAATACAAATCCCTATTTTTTGATTATCTACAATTATATAGCATTGATTAGTTCCTTAGAGGTTTTCTGAAAAACTGTACGTGGTACATTATTCGTTGTTTTCATTTTGTACGTACCATGGTTTTATTTATTTTCGCCCTTTTAGGGAGTGCGACAATTAAAGTACGTGAAATACGAAAATACGGTTTATTTAAAACTTTTTGTTTCTTTATAGTCAGGAAAACACTCCACACGTTAAATGTTCCTTTTTTAAACCGCTTCTTTTCACTGAACAAAATCTAAGCTATTTTAGATTGACAGGAATAATTGTTACCTATTTTTTTGTTATCTATTTTTCTTTTACTAAATAATCACACAGCTAACCTAGCACGGGAGTTTATTTCTTTGGCTGGTGCAAATTAATAATGTGAAATTTATTCATGCGCAAATAGTATAATGAAATTAGATTCCAAATATCAAGGAGTGTAACTTATTGTAAAAAAAAGCGGAGCCAGGTTGTCCTACTGTCTGGGGAATGCCCTGAATGATTGGTCTATGAATGAAATGTCATAGAACTGCTATTACAAGACGGTTATTCTTTATTCACGATTCGAATTCTACACTATTATTTATAAAATATTGTTTTTTGCATGTAGCACACAGGAAAAAGTTCTTGGAATTTTCTGATGTTATCCTCGAAAAAAACGGGATTTACTCTCGAAGTTTGTTTTGTATATGTATGTTGACAACCTGACAAAAGATGTGAAAAAGCATAAATAATTTTGATATCAAATTAACCTTTACTTCATCGGAGACAAAAAAAGGTCGCAAAACAGAAAAAAATTTATGAAATTTGAATAAAAGAAAGACATCGCGAACTTTATTTGATCTAAAGCGATCTTAATTAAAGGTGCTTTTAATGTTTGAAGTGAATATCGCCAGTGAGTTAAATTGTGGACAAACCCATGTGGAGGAGTGTTTTCTATTTAAAAAAGAAAAATACTCCTCCACATGGGGTTTTAACTGATTTTGTCCGCTAGGTAGTAATACATGCGGTATCACGGTGGTATACTTTATTCATTCAGAACATGCTTAATCTTGGTAGAGGGGTGCACATTTTTCATGTCTCAAATACGAGTTGCAAATGGATATTTGGATGATGAGTTTGTTTAAAACTTGTGCTTGAAGGTTCAAGGTGATTGTAGATAGAGTAATAAATTTCAAAAGAAAAAGAATTTGATTTGGTTCGAATTTGCTTCACAGGAATACGAAATAAATGTTTATTTATTTACAAAATGTTGAGTACTGTAAGTATGACGCGTTGGATAGATTTAAAGAAATTTGTTTATTCGTTCATTAAAACAATAAATCAAACTGGTCGAAGGAATGTTTGTCGGAATTTGTTTCGCTTCTTTTATCTCATCTCATGAAAATTTCAAGTCCATAAGTAGCCAAAATAATAAAAGCTCTTTCCCCCCCTGAATAAATCTTTGTTGTTGTCTCTTTAAATGAGTTGCGTTCGCTGGTTGATGTTTTCCATCACAGTTAGCTGCAACTATCTTGCTGTTTTTAAACTCATTACTTCCATTTGCTTTGAAAACAACCCTGAACGTTTTTAAGAAGAAATGTAATTGAGTTTGCTTTCCCCCTTTTCTTTTATATATGCATATATTAAATTTTTCTCCTGTTCATGTGTCTGTGTGTGTTGCTTGAGCAGTTCAGATGTAAATGGACTGAACAGAGCAACTATTAATAGCGCTTTGAAGTTATATACTCTTATGAATTTCCATTAAACATCAAAACTTCTTACAAAACACTCAGTTTAATGTGACGTATTGGCGTGAAATTGAACAAGAACGTTGAACACAGACATCATGTAGCATTCCTTCAGGAAAACCAATCTTTATACTGATTTTGGTGGTGTATATGAGTTTGTTTTTGTGGAATTCATCTGTGCGGTTTTGAATCGAGCACAGAATACGTCTTTACACATGGTGAAAACACTCGGGATCGTTTGACGTTTTCTCGCGACTGAAGGTATAGTTGTTTTGGGATTTGGAGCTTGTCGGGAGCTTCAGATTAAAAATTTACATAGCACAAACATTGTCTATATGTTTAAATATTTATCACTGACAAGATAATCGGTCAATGTTTATATATAGAAAAGTCTTGTTTCGTAAGCGTATATAATATTTGACACAATTTTTCCTATATCTTGCCTTACTTTGACCCACTCGTTTCTCCCATGAGAAAGTGTCAATTATCCTAAGACACATACGTCAATTCAATGTGATACACATCATTAACATTTACAATTAAATTGAAATTTGCTTCAAAGCTTGCCCGGGCATGCCTGGCTGGGGTGCTACTGTTGGTTTTCGTGGGTTAGCACGCTGCTTTCTTTATTCTTAGGGTTTCCGAACTTGTACAGTTCAAATTTGGGAATAATTACCTAAATTTTGTATAAAACTTTTGGTAACGATATGTTTCGTTTTATAACGGTATGATTCGTTTCAGATGTCCGTTTCCCTACAGCTTCGAGCAGGTCAATATTATACCGAAGCAAACACATAAAGCACCTTGCTATTGCAGCCCTTCTTTACTGTTTAACTCTCCATTTAAAAATTCATGTTGTCATTCGGTGTTATATCGATATGCCAGATCTCTTTCAAATGGATTTTACATTACGTCTACATTTACTTTGGATGCAGTTTCTTGACAGAAGAGCTATAGTTTAAACGTATTGGATTTTTGGGATTTTATTTCAAGCGTAGTAGAGAGAAGACATCTTACAGTACAATGAACATCTGTAGGGTGGCGAGTGCAATTCCAAATCATCGAAACATATCATTCTGAAATGGACTCTAATCCTTAAAATCATTCCCTGAGCACATACGTTGGAACTCATCTCAAATTTATGTTTCTTATTCTGATTTGGATTCTTTCCAACGTTGTTTCAAGTCTTTTTCCTGATCCTTGCTTTGAGTTCAATTTTTCGAAATATTGCCATAACACTACTACTCTACCCTCGTTAATATATCTTTTGGAATACTTAACTTGATAGGTGCTTTATGTATCATCAGTAATGTCAAATCTCAGACTGGAGTTGCTTGTAGAGGTGCTGTGTACAATAAAATCATGCAAGACAACATAGCTGCGCAAACTTGCCTTTTCCAGCCGCATTATGGATATTTTTATAATCCTAGAACTGATTTAAAGGACCTTTCACATTACTTTCAGGAAATAAAAATCTCGCAGAATTTATATTAGAGATTTTGGCTCTAAATCGCGAAATTGAATTTTGCGAAACAGTATTGCTCTAGCGCCATAATAAATTCTGCAAAATTCAATTTATATCTTGATTTCTTCACACTTTATATATTACAAAGTTTGCAATGTGAGAGAATCTCGAAAATTAATTCCGTGAAGCTCTCTGATTTTTCCCTCGTAATTTTTATTATTATTTATTTATGGTTTTGTTTTTTGGTTTTCCATCTGCATTTTTCCACGTTTTTTTGAGATCCCAAGGGAAATGATTAAGATATGACTTGGTCTTTATTTGTGTTTCATTCAATACATCTGCTTACTTTTTCATTTCAAGAAAACTACACGTTCTCCCTTCCTATGTTTTATCAATTATCATTCCTCTCATAAAAGAATTTACGTTTGAATTTTTATGGAACCCTTACTGGGGTCTCACTACTTACTAATAAAATTAAGATTAATATCTTTTGAGATTTTTAAAGCCAAACGACTCTTGATAAGAACCATGTTGGAAATAGCAAAGTGCTCCAATTTAAGAAAATAAGAATCGCAAAAATTTAGCCAATTCTTACGAAAAGCTATGTTAGCCTAATTGCCCGAGTGCACTGGCTGTACCTCAAAGGTATTATTGATCGTGCACAAAAATATCTGCGATATCTCTCTAGCGAATTTAATACAGTGGAATCTCTATAGAGCGGACACCATCAATGCAAAAAAATGCGTTCGTTTTAAAGGGATGTCCGCTTTAAAGAGATCTTTTCTAAAGTGAGTTTGACTGTAAATCATTCCATCCTGTTCCTTGACTTATTGTCTGCCTTATGGAGGTGGCCACCTTAAAGGGTGTCAGCTTTATAGAGATTCCACTGTAATTACCTTATCGGCCAAAATCTCAACATTAAATGACCCAAAATTCAGAAAAAGTCCAAAATCTGTCTAACTGTAGATATGATTTGAATTTGCAATAGTTTTTTATCGAAAAATTTTTAAATTATTTGTCCCAATTTTTTTTGTTCGTAAGAACTTCTCTTCGCTCATTTCCCTAAGAATTATTAATAATGATCTGTCACTGGTCGTGTTTGATATCTTTTTCGTACTTATCTTAAATCATTTCGTCTTTAAATAATTATGATGTTAAATTCCCATGAAGTTTCTCCTTAAACACTCTTTAAGTATTAAGAATTATTATGGTTGAACGGGTTTATGCGGTCAAAAGAGATATACTTTTACTATGAAGATATTGGATGACTTGGATTTTTCCCATGACGATGTTTTCTAGAAGGATTTATCAGGCAGTTTAATGTATTTTAGAAGGGTCAAGTCCGTGTGACCGCTATAGTACAGCTGGTTGGATTTAGTATTGTTTTGACTTTCAGATAAGGGGCTTTTCTAAAGATTGAGATGAAACAAAGAATCTCTGAAAATAAAACCGTTAGATTCCATTAGAGGTTTTATCTTCTAAAGATTTCACACTTTGTGTTGTTAGCCAATGAGATTAGCGTAGGCTAGGCGTATAAAAAGCCCGTCTGGTGCGGTGTTTGATCAGTGTTTTATCCTTTGATTGCCTTGATTTGTTGTTCTAGTATATATGGATGATGACAATTTTCTTGTTTTCACATCTTGTGTGTAAAGTCATTTTAAAACGCCGGGATTTGGATAGGAAAAAGAAAAAAAAATTTCGATAGATTATACGACCTTATCATAACAATTCTGTTTGTTTACTTTTGTTAGTCACATTATAACAACATATTCTCTCACACGTTTCTTATCATGTTTTTGTAGCATTAGAAAATATATCAGAGAAAAAAAGAAATCGCTTGCGTTGGCAATAAAACTGTGCGTTGAGAATGGTTGGTGAAGTTTTTTGTTTTTTGTGCTTATGCTTGTCTTGACTTGCCTCATTGACGATCTCAATTTTTTCGTAAGGAGATTCACTCGCCTAGAGTTACACTAAACACGATATATGTCTTTTGTCATTTATCACTACACACACGCACGTTTGAATGTATAGTTAATGCTCTCTATATCAATCTCCAAGAATATAATACTGAAGTGATCATCGAATCCTAGAAAGTTTGTTTTTAAAGAAAGTTTGTCTCAAGGTGACCTTTTGGTTAGTTAATTTATTGAAATTTTCAAATTACTGTACGATGATTCGAATTCAGAGCCATCAACTTAAAGATTCAGAGAAAGTCTGTACCATGGTGACTTTTTGGTTGGTCAAATCATTTAAAGAGCTTTCAAATTTGAAGATCTGAATTTAAGGGAGTTGACTGCATAGTTCATTAAAAACCAGAGCTTTGAAGTGACATTTTTTTTGTTTTTTTCATTAGATAACAAGCAAACTGGAAGGGGAATCGTGTTCACCTTGTGACGCCGGTTATCGGTTACATAAACTGTGTACCAACACAGAAGACACAGTATGCAGGCTGTGCCCTCCAGGGACGTTCCAGAAGCTCCCTGGTTTCAAAAGAGAATGTCAAAGGTAAGCAAAGTTTTTTTCTGATTCTCTG
Source organism: Darlingtonia californica (assembly GCA_032270445.1). Lineage (NCBI taxonomy): Eukaryota > Viridiplantae > Streptophyta > Magnoliopsida > Ericales > Sarraceniaceae > Darlingtonia > Darlingtonia californica. The sequence continues at coordinate 11,770 of JAUBWS010136849.1, forward strand.
TGGTGATCAGTGCAATATTATAAGAAAGTTACCATAATCTATTTTATTTTTGTCGCTTCAAAAAAGAACGTGCGCTGAATGTGAACTATAATGTATGGTAAAAAAGTAAAGATTGAAAATCTGGAGTGACTTACTTCAAGTCTTCTGTCTTAGACTGTTTTTGACTGGTATACCAAGTACCTATTTAGCAAGGAAGAAATCTCGTGGGAAAGGTATAGAAAATTAATTTACCATGTTTTTATCTCCTTTTAGATGTTCAAGTTGTAGGAGGAAAGAGAGGGCTGTTCAATCATGCACACGAGTCGAAGATACGTTGTGCGAATGCCCAGAGAATTATGTATACAGTAAATACAAACCATGCAGGGCATGCCCACGGGTATGTACCTTTTTCTCGACCTTTGATTGATTTTTTTGAGTACTTTTGTAGAGCTGTTTTAAATAAACTTGTTAAGTCCTCACGAAAGAAAACATCGGATAGCATTTCAAATTTGGCTTTTAGGAATTTTATTTAACGAAATTGAATTCAAACCATTACTCTTTTGAGCAAAATAAATAAGGTTCAATGTTTTTTCTAAGAGGCAATACAAGTAATCATGAGAATATTGTAGAATATAAGATCGTCCATGTGAAATGAATCAATCAGCAGCGTATCTGGTTTTTTCGTGGGCGTCCGAAATATAATATATAACACAACAGTATGCATAGTTCTCCTATCCAAATCAATTTGATTGTTCAAATATTCTTGATATACCCTTAATTTTTCTCCTTGTTGAATGTTTTTTTGTACGTTGTTAAGCCTTTTTTTCTTTAGGGTCAAATTGTAGTGAACAACAGATGCACGAATAAAACGAAAATTAGTACGCCCGCACCCGTGGTTACAAACGCACAATGTGAGTTATTTCTTTATATAGGAAACCAAATTTCAAGAAAATACAAAGTTTTCATTTCCCTCCAGAATTAATGTCCTCCTTTATTGCTGCTTGGATCTTTTAGTCCTTTGGTTGAGTATGTTGTTTATTTTACTTCAGATAATAAGTAATATTGTTAAACTCTCAAAGTTTCTCTTGATTGAAAGATCCTCTATGCAACCATATATACAGTGTGGTATTCCTTATCCCTTAAGAGGTCTATGTAAACTACTAAACACAGAAAATCTTACCCACAACACAGCCTAACTTTTAAATTTCTGAATTAAATTTTTGTGGGTTACCAACAGATTGAATGTTAAGCAGAAACAGAATTGAGACAATGAACAGACCAGTTTAGAGTCCTAACTATCGATAAGTAAATTATTGCCAATCATTAGCGAGGATCGGTTGCAAAAGTATGCTTTCTTGATTATCCTATTGAGCATGGAACTCTGCTAAATCTTTATTTTGAGTTCTACAATTAATGACTGCCATAATGATTACGGCATAATGGGTGAAGGGGTGGGTTCTTAAGCTAGCGATCACGGTTCCCAGGCTAAAATTTCAAAAATCAGATTTTTATAGGAAATTTCGTAAGTTTAAGGAAGCGGGGGTTCTGTAATGTAACGGCAAAATGTGGACGCCTTTTCTCCAAAATAGAATTACGGGTTTTTCAATAGGAAAGGGCCTTGTATAAATACCTAAGTGGGTTTTAGAGAGTGTAACGTTTGGCCTATGGCGTTAATTGTCAAAATGTGGAGCTTCCCTCGATTAACATACTTTTAAAACTTTTCCTTTTATTTTAGTAAGTCAAGATGCGATCATTGCTCTGATAGGAATTGGCGTGGCGCTGATCATATTGCTCGTCATTATAGTATTCTACTTGTGCTATTCGAGATGTAAGTATCCCTCTTCCCCTGGTTAATTTGTTTATAGAATACACTATTCTTTCTCATGATATGTCCTCTCTTTGCAAGGATTGTCTCATAAACAGGAGGAAATAAGAGATAAATATTGTACTTTCATTACATTTACAATATACCCTGTATTCGAACGCTTAATGGGACAAATAACTTACTAGCTGTAGGGAGCACCAGTTTTAAATGAAGGTAGTAAAGAGAGTCCACTCTGTATAATGTCTATATTTCGAAGGGTCTTTGGAAGATCTTTTCAATCCCTCAATTTGCTTTTTATCAAAAATTGCCTTACGATGATTAATTGTTGCGTAGGATCTTCAAGAAATTTCACGAGCCCTAATTCGGGGCAAAATTCGCGAAAATTAATGCTCGCAAAAAATAATGATCTAAAGGTATTGCTTAAAATTATAAGGTTTTGCTATTTAAAGTTGTTATTTTATATCTTTTTTTCAGCAAAAAATAAACCAAAAAAACAACATAAGAGGAATGAAAATATTCCAATTCTACCAAAAACAACGGTTGTGACGAGTGATCGTGTCATCGATATAAAATCTCCGGATCTGAGGGACAAGCCAATACAAACACGTAAACCAAATGGTATGATATTCGGTTTAAGTGGTATTATCGCAGTCAACGCTCAATCTTGGTCATTTTGAAATGCGTTGTTTTCACGCAAGGAAATTTATGTCGTTCCTTTAAATGACTGCTGTTGAATGTTGAACACGAAAACGCCATACAAGTGTCGGTTTATAATCCGTCATAATTGGGAAAGTTCTTCACTTTTGATTAGAATATCGGGAATATGTATTATGTAATCGGTTCCAAGATTTTCTTCTTGCTTCATAAAGACTTGAGAAGTCTTAATCCCTAGGCAAGATCTTGGATTAAACTCAACGAACAGAAAGAGTAAATCATATGTTATCTTATGCTTAGCCTTAATATGTATGTTGTGTATAACAGGACCATTCTCAACGACACACGTCACTTGTGAAAGGGTTTTTTTGAACCTCTGGTTAGCTCTGAGAATGGCAGTGCTCTGTGCACTTTTCTGCCGGATTACATTCAACCAGGTTACATATTGCCATGAGATATTTTCATTTTTTTGTTGATGTTTCGCGAGAAAGCTTCAACCAGATTTCCAAGCTATACAAATTTCATAATGTTTCTTTTTGTTATTTTTTTAGAAAACGTTTATGACGCTATTCCTACAGGTAAGCGTATTTTCATTTTCTTTGAACTTTTGAATATATATATGATATAGTTCTGATAGTTTAGGTCCTTGTTTTTTCTTTATTTTTTTTAATTGACTAGGTGATTTTAAGATAAATTCATGGCTTTTTGATTGTTTTAGTGACATCCATTTGTTGGTTCTCATGGTCTCTCTTAATGAGCAACTGAATTGTCAGAAATTTCAATGCCTAAATCTTACTGTCATATCGGCCCGAATCCTAGGCTTTTTATTTTTCTTGAAATGCAATCCCTCGATTTTTCTAATTTACAAGTACTTGGAAGGTCAAATCATTGTTTAGGTGTTTTCTCCTGTCAAAAAAAAGTTCACTACTTTTAATTATCAAAAATTAGATAAATTGTAAGTTCATTATCAAGACATTATTAACTCATTTTTCGAATATTGTTTTATATTTTAGCACCCAAACGATTAGGCAGCGATGTCCTACCGTTTTCTCTGGTGTACGACATGGAGTGTATGTTAGCTTCATCTCACAGTAAAAATTATAAACATTTAGCTGGTCAACTGGGGTATACATTAACCTTCATCAAACAATTAGAAGTTGACCAGCATCCAGTCGAAACGTTACTGGGAGACTGGACAACTGGGGAATATCCCACCAAGGAAGTTTTGCATATCGCATTGTTAGCAATAAACAGACCCGATGTTGCGAAAAAAGTGATGGAGGAATTATGATATAGTGCGTTATTTACTTTTACTTTTTTTTAAAAACAGAGAAAATCAGATTTTATATATATTATAAATAGCGATGACGTTTAAAAAATTAGTTTAATATTCAACCTTTTTCATGAAAAAACTTTTATACACAACTCAATTTTATTATACATATATGTGTATGTATATATTATATTAAAGTTATTAATAATTAGTTTTTTGTTTGTTTGTTTGTTTGTTTTGAATTTTTTGTAACTAAAAACCTAAAATGTAGTCTGCTCTTTACGACCAGTTTGAGCTTACCGTCTATAAAGATTCTAACTTAGGAGATGGGAGGAGAGAGTATGCCGTATCAGAAAAAGGTGATGAACATCAAATGGTTTTCTTTGCCGAAAATGGCTTAACACGTTCACTGCCACGCTGTTTTCAAAAATGACAAAAAATGCATTTTGAAAAATTCTACTTTTTTAAAGTTTCAACAACTGTTACTTGGCTACCATTACTCTGAAATTGACATATGAGTATATCAATCGACAGCAAATTTCCCATAGATGCCAAAAATGGCATAAAACGGTTCAGAAGTTATGGCTGCTTGAAGTTGGTTCGGTATTTTGACCCTCACGCTACGAGTATACTCGTAGTTGGCAGTGAACGTGTTAAAGATATTTTACGTATATAAGGTAATTCGTGTATTTTTTCGTTTTTCGGTCTTGTCCGGCACTGCTTTATCCAATAATAGAAAAGATTGAGAAGATTTCTAGTTTAGCCAATCAGTGCAAAACGGTCTTACTTTGTTTTTCAAAAAGGTGCACGGAATGTTTTTGCACAATTGAATACTTAGTGACGATTTCTGCTGATCCATTTAAATGTTTTTAAGGTTTACTTAATTCTCCTCTGGATTGCGGTTTGCGACAGAAGGTTGAAGAAAGATTTTGTGGTCTGGGGAATTATTAGATTAACTCGTTCACGCACTTCCATAATTTGTTGTCTCTTTCGCTACTGTGTGAAATTTAAGTACCCTTATGTTGCTATGTAACCTCTCCTCCGCTACTATGGAGCCACATAAATTTTGTTTGTATATGAAGTATTTAGCACAATTTCTAGGATATGTTTGTATTTATAAATTTTATAATTTTCCTTAGACTTCTTTTGTTTGTTCTATTTTCAGTAAAAGGGAGAAATGTCCCTAGTCGGCAATATCATTGAAAATTTGTCTGAAGAGGAGTTTTTTTCCATTATAACTAGTTGTAACTTCAATAAAAATTCACTCAGACGCATTTTCGGTGATTCTGCTGATTGGATTTTTGGTAGGCTGGAAACTTTTGGATATAAGATGCGAGAAACAAAGATGTTTACGAAAGTATACAATGTTTCAACTTTACAATCTATATTTAGGAGAGAAGTGCGTCCGACTAACAAGCGCTTCCTTCTTATGTTTACTTTTTCTGTATATGAGTTTCATTTGAATCGAAAACGCTTAGCTAAAACAGGGGAGGAGTTTAGAAGGACGATATTGACTATCCTTTGTTAAATATAGACTACCTGAATAAGATAGGCCAAATAACGTCGAAATGACGTTTATGTCGTCTACATCTCTTTAATGTTTCAACTATACGAAGTTCTATATTTTTCAAGCGATAAGGGTGTTTCCAATATTTTAGTTAGATATATCTCTTTTTTTTCTTTTTTTTTTCTCTCGGTACGTGTATTAACAAAGTGATAATGTCTTTGTGATCGGAGACTCAAGATTTATCAATCACTTCTGCTGACGTCGTTTTGCTTACTTGAATGTATGGATAGTGCTAAAGATGATAATCGCCTTATGAAGTTTTTTTGAATGAACGTACGCGACGTTGAGATTTTTACGCCTTGATTAGCCACAATTACTTATGAGACTTTGTAATGGTAAACTTAAAGTCAAAGTTTCATTTTCGATTTTACCCGGGCGATTTTAGCTGACCAAGTTCCTAAGTTCGGTTTCTTTGTCTTGATTAGACACACAGACTTCTGAGACTAGTTGACCTACTGTGCCATTTAACCCATGTGTCAGCACCGAGAGCGAAGCGGTCCCTGGTCTTGAAAAAACTTTCAAGTAAGTGAATTTCGTGAAATATACCTTTGGTCCAATATGGCTTAAAGGCGTGTATGTGTCAACTCATTGGATAGTGTATTAATGACGTCATTTGATTTGATTGATCGATGTATTTGTTTTATAATTGAGATTTGTCATCAGGACTGAGATCGTTTATTTTTACGGATGTTTAGTTAGAGAATGAACAACTGTGTTGTTATTCTCTACTGTCTTCTATGTCATTTTTCCCTCTTTTTTCGAAGGTATGCATTCGAACTTTTTTATATAATAGTTATATCAATTATTTTATATAAATTATAATTATATAAATTATTTTAAATTATTTGCAATATATTATAATAATGTTATTACTATTCTTTATTTCTTATCATTGTAGTTTAAAATTGTTGTTTTTCCATTCATAAAAAGAAATTCCAAGCCAGTCAAGTAAAAAAAATGCGAATTTCGCAAGTTATATTCGTTCATCTATTTGTGGCCATTTACTTTAATATCAGAATAGGTCAGCTTTTTTCCTTTTAAATGTATATTAACATTGTAAAAATATAATAAAAACGAAAGAGTATTTTCCATAAAAAGATGTGTCTTTCTTTATAATTTGACAATCTACTCTTCGAAGATGTCTACACTACAAGATTAACATTGTATATGAAACTTGACCTTGGCCTTCCGAAATTTTCACTTTATGACTCATTCGAATATTCACTTCGCTTCTGGCCTGTCTTTCGACCTTTGAACATGGTTTTTAAGTGAATCAAAGAGGAATTTAAGTGTGGTATTAATGTATTTAAACACGGTTAATTCTATGTCATCAGTTCATGTCCTATGATTCAATTATTTTATCCTTTTTTAACCCGGTCACTGTCGTGTCTTCAAAAGAACTTCAATCGAAAATTGAAAATTCACCAAAATCCGATTTTCCAAATTTAGAATTTGAAATCATATTTTGTTGACCTTCCGCCCACCGACAGCGCCATTTAGCTTAGACGTCAACATTACCCTGTTTTCTCTCAAATAGGAAAGGAGACTAGGTTTCAGGCTGTTAATTGCGAAAATAAAAAAAAAATCCCAATATAAGCCTCACATCAAAAAAATCGGATGAAAGATTGAATTTTGAGGGACAAAATCTGGTTCATTCACGATGTAAGAATCTAAAATGACGTCAGAATACAAAGAACACGCATCTTTTATTGCAAGTGTATAAATGAACGGAATATAAATTGATAATTGTATAGTGGGAACCGTTCTTACATCGTGGATGGCACCAAAATGTTGGTAATTGGAGAAAAGCTTTGAATGGGAATTGACGGGATATTTTTATATGCCTTTCTTTAATAATGGAGCTTATCCAACAGGCACTTTGTAATTTTCAGTTGGCTCTTTGTACGACAAAAGTGAAATGGTGAATATTCTAATTGATTACGAAATAGACTTGAATGAAGGATAATACAACAAGCGCCGTGAAACAAAAAGTACAAAGTTAATCCGACGCGAGACTTAAATCTTTTTATTATTGACCCGTGCGACTTCTATCGTCTATTTGACATGAATTATGGACCACAAAATTTGATCATCTTACAGATTGTTACAGGGTTATTCAATTACGTTCACAAGGCAGGGGGGTCCCAAGCGAAAATAGTAGAGGGGGAGACTTAGTAGGTAAGAACGTGCGCATATTCATGAACTATGAATACGGACGCGACCATTGTATTGAAGCTAGGAAGCAGAAATTGCTAATGAAGAAAGCAACAAGCGTTTCTTTTCTGATTTGAAAGACATGTTTTTCCCAAAAGTTAGACACGGAGCATGAGAAGGTAAATAGTTTTAAAGAAAACGCTCAATTGGTCGGGTCTTTTTGGGGAATATGTACGAACAAAGGGGGGATGGGAGTCAAAAAACGGGCAATCTAATGCCAACGTAAAAATTGAATATACCCTACGACAACCTTGACTGTTTGTGTGATACGAAATACGTATAACGGGGTAATAGCCATTATTGTTTATTGTCAGTTTATTCTGTGTGTGTAGTAGACAAAAGCCAAGCTTTTATAGCTGGGTTTTTGTTCATTTGGGGAGACTTCTCCCTAAATTTGGAAATGACAATTCGGGAGTGCATAAGCAATTTGATGTAAGGAAAGTCTATTACTCTATTTTTTATGTTTCACTTTGCCATTAATATCAGAAATTTATGCTTCCCACTTGTAAACGGAAAAGTTTCTTATTCATTATTATATAGTTTATTTGGGTAAACTATTAGCGCAAATCTATTTCGAAAATCCTTCTCATAGCGGCACGATTTTTAAAGTTGTAGATGTTTTGAGACTGTTTTGAGTCTCCGTTTCTTCAATGAGCGCTGTGTCAGGTCAAACGAAGCCTTGTAATTGATCTTTTGTCAAAATTACTTAACACTCCTACAACTGTCTACAATATCAAATCAGTGACGGCCATACTATAACATGTCACCCATAATCGCTTGCCTTACTCATTTATGATTATCACGTGAAAATTTCTTGAAAACGTTAGATCATGTCATAAACGGTCGCGTGCCGGCACCATACGTCCATATGATTTCACGGCGTTAAAAAAACGTTGTTTGGGCGATGAAGTGACGTCTGTGCCGACAGGGAGTTTGTCGATATAACGCGAAGAGAAGTTGTAGAATTACAGGGCCAAATGGAACAACATTTTCGATATATTAGGCTTTTTTGATTTCATAGGAAACAAACAACTTTTAAGATAACATGGAGATGTTTTGAAAACTGGGAGAACGTAAATAATTTTTACAAGTGTTCATCAAAAAAGATATTTAAAGCCACCTACGAAATGGTAACTACTCATATTTGTAAAAGAAAGACCTGAGAGAATTTTTAAAAGGTACCAAATGCCTGTCTTTTGCTTCATATTCTATTTTGAAAATGTGCTAATCTTTATATGAGGATTTCGGTGAAAAGAAAATGGCTTTACATCCCTAAAGCATTTTAGTAATTCCAGAGTCCATAAGATACCGAGAAGTCGATGAAATATCCTTGACTTTATGACTGCTTCTGTCTATTTTTGGTCACATGTAAAGCAAAATATTGTCGGCGCATAGTATCTAATTTATGGCAATTTGCAATTTAAATAGAAATATCTCAGCACCTATGCTATGGATTTCAAATCTTGGCCAACTTTGTCACTCTGTCATATCATTGTAAGCCTATTCTGAAAACTTCCCTGTTTGGTTGATTTTACAGAACAAAACCTAAAATCTGCAACAGCTTTGCATCATTCGGTTACTGTGACTTGGATGATAGGTGATATTATTAAGAGTTTTCAAACTTACTAGTAATGATATTTTGTGACCAACATGTATTTAAGAATTGCAAGAAAAAAAAAAGAAAAAAAAATATTTCTGGTCTGTAATATACACCCTGGTCACGTGATATTTTAGCATTTTGTTTGTTTTTATAATATCTACCTAGCATCAAGACGACTAATAAACGTGAAGTTATTATAAATTTCATGTTTATTCTGTAAAATGCCAACCAGACAGGTGGCAGAACTGAAGTAACTGGACTCACATTGGTATTACAGAGTCAGTCTGTCCTTGGCAAAGTTTGAAGTCCAGAGCATGTGTATATTTGCTGAGATGTTTCTACTTTTATGCGCTATGCAATATCAATTGTGCATCATGCAATTTGTACTTGGCCAAAACTTATTCTCAGTGGAGAAACAACATGCCAGAATTTTAAACCGTGTCCATCAAAAAATATATCCAAAGCCACCTACGAATGGCTTTGTTTTTTTATTTTTCCCGGTATGGTTTTGTTATATTCGCTTTTAAGAGAAATCTACATTAAGTGCAAAAAAAATTCGGGTCGCTCAAAAATACAGGAAAATCAAAATGGTTACTCTTTGTGCTTAATTGTAGTAAGGGGTTCTATTTCCCATTGACGTATGACCTAGCTCCCAATTTTATTATGGGGGGGGGGGGGGGGGGGGGGGGGGGGGGGGGGGGGGGGGGGGGGGGGGGGGGGGGGGGGGGGGGGGGGG
>JAUBWS010136960.1:0-16319 GCA_032270445.1 Darlingtonia californica
GAGTTGCATTTCTTAGATTTTTAGATATTTTGATAGTCCTTCTATAAATTAGACGCTAGTCGCGTTAAATCTCTTGCGGTTTTATTGTCGGAAGTTGGAAGGAATGTATGACAAGTAGTAGTGGATATATTCAATTTTTTGAAAACATTAATTCTCCATGTATAGTGCAATAAAGCACAGCTGACCACCTATAACATCCACTTGGCTTTTGAATGGCAACTAAATGTGGAAATATTGCACTTGATAAGAATGTTTTCCCACTAATTCAATGTTTCTGATTCTGTTGTCTTCTTGACTTTTTTTTAAAACATTTATCAAATCTTTTTAAGGCTCAAACACTTATAGCAATTTCTTGTCAAAACTTGTTAATTGTTTCCTAAGAAAGAAAATCATGCACACAACAAAATTGTTTGTCCTCTTGTGATATATAACTTCAACTCATTTTGTTTCTTGTGATTTTAGAATTTTTGAGCTTAATGTTAAGCATTTCAAATGTTGCTTGGTCAAATAAAGTTTTGTTTTTGTTTCATTTTCAAGTTTTTAGTTATTATTTAGTTACCTATGTTTATGTAAACAATTTTTTTTTGGTTAAAAATGAATTTTATTTATTTCATTAAATGATTGTTGGTTAAAAACATACTTAATTTATTTCATTTAATGACGAAATTTTGTTATTTTTCGTGGTAAAAGGGATAAAAATGCTCAAAAGAAGCAATAGTAGAGAAGGATTATTTGATCGTCTGTGTACTTTTGATATCAAAAAATAAATTCCCGCTTCCAACATCATGTGACCAAAACATTCAAAACATTAGTACCCATGTTTCTTTTCCTACGCAGTTTTGTGGCGAAAATGCCGTGAACGCAGTCAGATCCTCTTTCTCGCCCATCCGTGTTTACAGCAAAGCGTGCAGTAAAGCGAGAAGCGGATCTGAATATCAGATTACAAATTATTAGCGAAACGGCCTGGTCTGCTCAGCGCTTGTTATTGTTCCACAAACGTGTAACTCAGTGAGTTTGGAAATTTGAATCTATTTTAAGCCAATCTATAAGCTTTTTAAAGCTATAAGCTTACATCGCCCCCCTCACCCCCTGCTAAAAATTTTCTCGCTCGATTCTGCATATATCCCTAAATTTCCTGTATCAGCCCCTGAGTAGATCAATCTCATCTTTCTGTTTATGATAACTTGTGTTTTACTTGATCCCTGTCCCTTTTAATTAGCTTTAATTCCATTTGAAACTTTATTTATCTTGGCAAATACGGGTACTAGTTGACGCTTCACTTGTTTTTTGTCCTCTTTTAATTGGCTTGGGCCTGAATTCTATCTTTAGCCTGCATAGCGGGGGCACTTTAGCTTTAGCTACCGGCTAGTTAAAATAAACATGATGTAAATGCATTGTTTTCAGGTGCAACATGAAGTGGAACTTGAAGTGAAAAGTGTAACTTGAATTGAAACCTCCCCAGTTTTGTATATAAATGTTTTAGCATAGAGCCTTTTCAGACAACCAAGTTTTCCTAGTATACCTTGATAAATTTTTTGAATTCTTTATAAAGTCAAAACATCTTTCACAAATTTTCAAGTTTTAAGACCAGTTTATTTTTCCCTGTAGTAAAAAGTAATTAAAAAACTTTGGTGCAGAAGTTGCAAATCCTGTTTCAGAGAAACCATTTAATTTCCACTACGGAAAGTCCTTATTATAAAGATTTCTTTTAAATTCAGACAAATTCTGTTTTTGTTTCGATATCGACATCAACGTAATCAAGCAAAATTGATAGAAGGGGAGACATTAAAAAGATATATCTCAACGGTCAGTCTTATTTAATTTGCCCCTGGTTTTCTGAATTTGAAATATTGAAACTCCAAAATTGGCCTTTTTGCTAATATTTCGTCTTTATGCATCGTTGTGCTCCAAAAAGACCTTACTTTTGCGATGTATTACTAATATTACACACGCGTTACAATATAAAAACAGGGAGATCTAGGCTTTTATTACATTTCCTACCATGTTACACCTTCTTTTTTATAAGAAATAATATAGTTCACTTTTATTCAAATAAATTCCGTAGCATGTTGTAACATGCAGTTAATGTATTGTTTTCAAGTGTAACATGAGTGTAACAAGAAGTGAAACCTTATCAACCTAACCATGCAACATTGATAGAAAGAGAGACGTTAAAAATGCATATCTAAACGATCAGTCTCATATATTTTCTCTCTGGTTGTAGATACGCTAGTAACATCATTGTTGACGGGGTCATTTTTTAAATTTTGATAAATTCGGCGCAATTTAACTCCTGATGAAAAGATATTATTGAACATCTGATAGAAGCATTTACTTTGCTCCACGGGCGGGAAGTCCGTATTATAAAGACCTTTTTTTAAATTTAGACAATCAGGAGCAAAAATATATGAGACTTTTTTATAATCAATTCTACACTCCCACTCTCAGTCAATGTTGAGAATTTGTTTTTGTTCCGATATCGACATCAACATAATCAAGCAACATTGATAGAAAGAGAGACGTTAAAAATACACAACTCAACGATCAGTCTCAGATTTTTTCTCTCTGGCTGTAGATACCCTAGTAACATCATTGTTGACGGGGTCATTTTTTAGATGTCGACACGGTAGTAGAAAGTTTTGATAAAGTCGGCACAATTTAACTCCTCAGAAAATGGTATTATTGAACATCTAATAGTTATTTGCGAAAGCATTTTTCTTTAGTTCTTTAACCCTACCTGTACTGGGGAGGGGGGGGGTAGTAGACCCGTGGTCTTGTTCCAGGAAAAATATCTCCAAAACGAAAAATTCTACGCAATTGAAACTTTTTGACTTGTAATAATATCTTATTGGGAGATATTCCAAAAGTTTCAAATGTTTATCTCAATTATTGAACCCAAGGTGAGAACTGTAACCTATTTTACTGTAAATTCAGCAAATCTTAACAGATCAGCAGATCATAACTTTTGATACACAAAAGATATTGACATAAAACTTTGACAATAGTCGTATATCCTTAAAAAAAATCTGCTGATGTCTTGGCGCGCTTTAGATGGTCAGGACTTTATTTTTTCTCAATTTTGATTTGAAATGTAGAAAAGCTTACTCTTTTAGCTTTCTAAATATGAATACGGATTCGAAAAATCTCTTTTCCTTCGGAAGATATAGTGGTTTAAGCAAGTATATGTATTTTATCTGTACTGTTTCTATATGATGACGTCATCAAGTAACCATATCAACCATTCCTTTTTGAGTGTGATTTTCTTACTATTCTTATTGAGGACTAACTTCATACTAAGTTTCAAGTTTATATCATTATGCTATCCAGAGATATTGACTGCGGGCCTACTAGCCTCCCCCTCCCCCCGCCCCCTTCCCCATTACTGCCGAAGTCAAAATAACCCAGTACAAGAAGGGTTAAAGAAATTCACTTAAAAACCATGGTTTTAGGAAATATGCTGACCATCTCTGATCTCTCAACGGCCGCTATTTTAACGGCGGAATATGTAGAAACTCGGCCCCGAAGGAGAGAGGAGAGGCCCTGGTACAGGCCGTGAGAGCCTTTTGTTTAAAGTTGCTGACTCATCAGAACATAAATGTCAGCGAAACGTATGTTATTTCGTTGGAAACAGGATGATAGTGTTTGCAGGTGATCAACTAAGAAGGGTAAGGTTTTCTGGTGCCAAAGATCTTCTTAAAGGCTCACATACACCAACAGATAGGCTGGAGCATTGTTCACTATTTAAGCCTGTTATGTGGCACACTAAAGCATCGCTGCTGCAGTATTCATACAACCTGTTGTTTGATAATCAGTCCATCAATGAGGTTGGAACTTTGAAATACTTTTGGGAGAAACTTAACAGAAAAAATGTCTCAGCAAATAAGGTTGTTGACAATTATCAGGGAAGTGAAGAGCTGTTTGTTAGTTGTGGGAGAGCATACATTGTAGCTGCTGCATTGGATTTTTTTGGAATGGAAAACCTTGAAGATACTCCAACAGATTTTCCGGATCCAGAAAGTTTAGATGAGGAGAAGAAGTGGTACTTCACATCAAAAATGGAATTATTTGTCAAAAAATTCATTGTCCAGTCAGAATATGACAATGCCCATGCCAATGACTTTGTTCGAAATTATGCTTTGATGACAATTGTTCTTTCAATTTTGGTAATGCAAATGAAAGATACTGCTGTTGAAGGTGATGGTGATAGAAATTTAATAAACTAGAAGGTATTGATGGTAGTCTTTAAAGCATTGAATCCCAGAAGTAAATATGCCATTGAAATGTTCACATCAATTGCTCAAATTGAATGTACACTCACACCTCGCCTATCTGAGGAATTCAAGTGGGTTTTTTTTATTAATTGGCGTGGTGGTCAAGGGAACAACATCGAAGATGATTTGGCACAGAAAGTATGCAATGGCTTGAGTAAAAAGATTGTGCAAAGGATGGGAGCCAATAAATCTATTGCAACAATCAGCAAAGTTTGCAAGGCTACAAATGGTATACGAGAGAATGTAAATCAAGTTGACAAGCCGTTGAATATAAAACAAGGATCATCACATCATTCAATCAGAGATTCAATCAGCGATGAAAAAGAAATGATAAAAGATCTTGTCAAACTTGCACCATTTACCTATAGTGCAAGGCAACACAACAGTTTCAAGGAAATCAAAAGAATGCCCCATAGGTATCTCGATGTTGTGAGTTTCCATAAATGGTTTGAGGAAGCCAAACGTCAATGGTCCTTCCATGCTATGGACTATGACTGTGGTGAAGAGTATTTAATTTAGTTAATATGAATAATGTTTATATGTTTTATTTCTCCATTCCGAGTTTTCAGTAAGGTTTTTTGAGATTTAAGTTTTACAAGTTGATACTTTTCTCTTGTAGTGGCTTGCCTGCCTTGCCTTGGAACATAACATTGGCTCTGAAAAGTGGTCATTTTAAACATAGTACTTTGGGTTTTACTTTTTCAAGTATCTAAAGTTGTTTTGCATTTTGCTGCTAAATTCAAGACGATTCATGTCTAACTAAGTTTTCTGTTTTGTTCTTTTGTCTTTATATAGTCTATTAGATTTACTGTCCCACGCTCTTTCACTGTACACTATCAGCAAAAGGTATTTTGGAAAAGATGTCCATTTTTTAGACGCTTGATGATAAAAACTGCCTGTTGACAAGGTTTTCATGTAAGTTTGTGAAGGAATTTCACGCAATGAATGCACAAAAATTATAATTTGTCTGTTTTTTTTTTGTTTTTTTTGATCACATTAGGCCATTTTCCTTAGGGGAAATTTTTAAAGGTAATAAATGAAAAAAGTCTATACCCTTTTTCAAATATGTTGAAACAAATTTCAAGCAGTTATGTGTCATTTACTGTTGCAAATCTGGTCTACTGTAATAGTGTGTAAGATATATGAATTTAGACGGACTGTACATTATATAATATTTACAAGAAAAATTGAAAAATGAATAAAGAGTTATAAGTATGAGATCTCAGATTTACCATTTTACGCTACTAAAAGGTCTGATAATTCTGGTATGCTTGATTTCGATTCATCCTCTGCGGTATATTCACTGACATAATGACAACAATATTTACGTTAAATAAATAAGATAACAGAGTTAACATTTAGCAAACCAAAGTCAATAAAGCATTTATTCTACTTGAAAGTTTAACTTGACATTCTGTTCAAATTTTTTGTGAAAGAAAACTTGTAGGGTAAATAGTGTTGATGCAACATATGATGCAAAAATACAAATTTATTATTTAAATTTAAATAACTGTTGGTCTTTTTCGTATCTAAAAATATCGTGCAAAAAATGTTTTAATTTCAGTTTTGACACCACAGAAATAAAAAAGCACCAAAAAGATAGTTGGTTCGAATCCAATCTCTTTGAACTAAAGAGAAGCTACTGGAGCATCAAAAAGGTGTAATAAAACTTCTGAAATACTTTAAAGTATTTTTGAAATTTATATACAAAAGATGAATGCAACAAAGACTATAGAAATTACTGCACATGTTTTTCAAGTTGTTTCAAAAATTCCGTACTAATTCAATTGTCCATGGTGTGTTTATAAATTTGTATCACTCTGCAAGATGAACAAATATACCAAAAAAAGCTACAGTTTTTCGCCAATTAGCATTTGACACCCATGACACCTTTTTGGCTTTGAAACTTGTTTCAAAAAATGTACACGATAAACCTGTACTGCAAAATAACTAACTGTCAAACTTTTGCATAGTCTTTCATGATCTTTGTCTTTCTTTCTTAAATTTGCAAATTATGCTTTACATGGTGTCTGAGTCAGAGGAGCTTTTAAAACAGAATTTCAAAAAGTAATACATTAAACCGAATCATGTTTACATGCCTAGTGCCCTATCGAAAAATATTTTTCATGAAAACTGTTTTGCCTTTTTTTTTAATTTAGATTTTTAAATTGTTTAAAATGTTTATTGGAGATGTTTGCGCCGATTGATGCTCCAATAGCTTCTCTTTTTTGGAAGAAGCTGGATTCGAACCAGCTATCTTTTAGGTGCAAACCCCTCCTATTCATATGCTGCGGAATATCAAAATTAAATTCAGTTTAAAACTTGTTATGTATATATACTACAAATTTCAACTATAGGCAAAAACACTTATCATATTTACATACTTGCTTCTATTGCAAAAATATTATAGCATATTTTTGGTGAAACACTTTTAAACCAGAGAATTGTTTTTCCCTAGGGTTGGTTAGTAAGCCCCTTTCAAATGATACGAAGAAATGTGAAAAAATAGATTGGAGCCGATAATCTTATAAAAGCATATCAAGTGTAAATTAAAAAAATGTCAAAAATTTTTTGCAAAAAGTTTTGATTAAAAACAACAGAGCCCATAACAGTCTACAATATACATATGTAAAAATGAAGTCTCAGAACAGCTCAGATGTTTGATACAAATTTTACACCACCCAACACCCATTATAATAATTGAAGGGCATTATATTATAGAAAATTCCTCTAGAAAAATGAAAGAATTTACCAGATAATGTTATATTCTATGTTTATAACATATGGTATTTAAACCATAACTTAAAGTAACTAACTAAAAAAATTTGTTATCTTAGGTAATAAAAAACATAAGGAACAAGATAACTTTATAATAAAAACTTACACTTTCCAAAAACTGAGTTAGACTAAAAAACAACAAAAATAGCTGAACACATTACATATCTACATAATGAAGACTTTCAGTTAAAAAACCTTTTAAACAACCACTATATAATAAAGAAATGATACCAAATAAATTGTAATTTGTGTGATCTTGATAAACTAGACAATGAAAAGCCCATTATCAAAACTGTTGCAAACACCTAGAAAAACATATAAAAAAGGCATGATAAAATCAAACCACTCTCTTTTACTCTTGCATCACCTATTGCTTAAAATTAAAACTTTAAGAATTAAAAATTTACTACTCAAAAAAACTTTAAAAAAGCAAAATTGAAAAAAAAGTAAATACAAAACATGTGTTCAAAAACGAAAAATAAATTTCAAGTGGAAAATAATAATGTCATACTATTTGTGCATTCTCCTCAATTATGGAAAAACTTTCTCTTGTAAACATCATCATATACATCAAACTTTTTGAAAAGATCACTGGCATGGTAAATGTTGAGTATGGCTTTGAAAACATCCTCTGTAGAACAGCCATTATTTATTGCTCCCATGAGTAAGAAGTCTTCAGATAAAGACATACACTTCCATTTTTGCAGTGACTTTCCAATTTCTGATTTTAATATTTTCAAGATTAGCTGTCTCGTTGAAAAATTCTTTTTCACTTTTCTGAACCAGAGATGTCAAAAGTCACCAACTCATTTGGGTTCCAAAATAAACATCACCGTTCCTGATTGGGACATGTATAACTAAAATAATTCAGAAGAAACTGCTGCAAGCAGCCATGGTGTAAACAGTATTTCTCATTGGCTCAACATGTGTGTAGGAAGCGATGTCAGAGTTATTAAAAGTAGAGTGTAGCCCATGATTTTTGGTTAGAACGACCTGCTCTGCCAAATTGTTGGACATATTCTTCCAAAGAAGATGGGGGACAAACGTGAATGATATGTTCTATATTTTGTGCATCAACCCCCATTCCAAAAGCAGTTGAGGCAAAAATAACTTTTATTCTGGATAAGCTCGATTTCATTTCCTCAAGGATTCTATTTTTCATTGAAGAACATCTTGTGCGTGAAATTGATCAAAAAGACTAGATTCAGGGCTTTTTGTTCTCCTAACATATTGTTCCTCTTTCGGAATTTTTTCAAAAAAGTATATATGCTGCTCCACAGAAATTTAATTTTTATGTAAAGTACTGTTAAAGGGTAACGTTCTTTCATTTTTAAAAGGTTACATGCTAAAGAATTCTAATGATACCATCAAATGATTGGTAGGTTTTCGTTTCTTAACTAATAAAAAAAACATTTTGTCGATTATGACTGGCTTGAATTGTCTTAATATTTTTTATGGTAAGAGCATCAGTAATATTACCAACGTTCAACTTTGTACAAGTTGCAGTTACAGCAATAAATAAGTCTATTATTTTCAATACAGTGCAAGTAGCATGAAGCCACAACGCTGCTGCAAGGAAATTTAGAGAAATGCATTATTTCTGGATTATGCCTTGGTTTGCGAAGTTTTACCGGTTTGCCCAATGGTTGAACTTGATTATCTTTTTGAATAGAATCTTTGAGTTTAAAACAGTTTTCAACATTATTTATGCTGAATTAAGTATAGAATAAACAAATGTGATTACTATTAGAAAAATATGATATATAAATACCACAGCTGGACGTCTCCAAATCAAAATGTCAATGAAACGGTTGGGAAGTTTCAAGATGCAGGCCAGCAAAGACTTATCATGCCATTATAGTATTATAAAAGTCATTCTTACCTAATGGCTAATATGTGTTATTTCTTCCCATTTTAGCCCTGATTTACAGTAATGGTCAAAACTGCTGTCTTGTGATTTGAGTACTTTTTGATATTGTTTTGGAAATTTTAAAGCTGAATCTTGACCTTTCTGAGAAAACGTGAAAAGTTTAATGTCCAATTTAAAGATCATTATATTATATATATAACCTTTTTCACCAGTAACATAACACTTTATGTTCCAAAGGTGATGCTTCTAACTCCCTCCCTGCAAAGATGTGAGGTGATGTGACACATTCTGATCTATTGAACACATTTTGATCTATTGAAGCCAATCACTGAGAATTAATAACAGAGAATTGAAGTTTTTTCATTAAAACACTTTGTAACGCTGAGTAAATATCGCCAATACTTTCCCAACAAATAGTAATACATGAAATATAAAAACTTTCTTAATATAAAATCTACCTCTACACATCGATGTAAACCCTTTAAAATTGTGTTTAAACAAAATTAGATAAAATTCAAGTCAAACAATCAAAACATCAACCAACTACCAATCGACAGTCCACGCCATGTTTTCCTCTTCCGTCGATTTATCTCTTTGCCATCGCATGAAATGTCAAGATTCTTCCTCCTCTTCTCTTTTCCACTTTTAAGTCCCCGGCTCCATTAACGTCACCTTCCGCCGATAATAAGTAAATTTCGCCGTTGAGATAAGAGGGCCCTGGATATGCTAACGTCAGCAAGTTACCATGGCAATTATTTTCAACTTATTGTCTTTTTTTAGTATGGTAGACTACTGGCAAATTGTCAAGCTTCTACCATTTATAATATTTGGAAAAAGGTTTTGGCGTATTTTTGATTCATTCAACTGGAAAATAATTTGATATAAATATAATTAAACACTTCTGTGCCGGGAATTTTCAACATTTTGGGAATTTTTGAGATTTTTTGACCGGAAACAGCTCCCTGGTGCATGAGCCACGTAGCTCCTAGGTCACTATCCAGGGACCAAGGACCGTAAAACTTATTTAAAATCCCATGAGAAAGTTGTTTTTATTGGTACTCAAGTGGTTGATACAACAGGTTTTTATAAATACAAACAATATAAGACGTTTTTTATCAATGCAATTAATACAAGAGGTTTTTTATCAATATAATTAATACAAGAGGTTTTTATCATTACAATTAATACAAGAGGTTTTTATCAATATAATTAATACAAGAGGATTTTTATCAATATAATTAATACATAAGGTCTTTTATCAATACAATTAATACAAGGTTTTTTATCAATACAATTAATACAAGAGGTTTTCAAATAAAAATGCAAAAATTAACAAAATATTTAAATACTAACGCTAGTTATAATGTTTATTAATAAACCAAGTTGGAAAATGTGCAAGGGTTGTTGAGAAAAGTTTCATTTTAAAACACGGAGCAAACTTGCGTAAAAAAAATTCCTTATTAGCCCTATACATGCTGGAGGCTTATGACCTGGTTATTTCTGCAAGTGTTTCAGCGGTTCCTTAAGATACTGCGGCAATAGTTTACGGTAGTCGTAAAAGGGCTTTGATTGTGGTCTTAAAATCATGAAATCTGAATAACTACTCTGTGGAAAATCATGCATACCATGTGAAAGGTGTCAATAACCGGTATAAAAAACGAGAATGGCAAATCTCTTTTGTGAATTAGAAATATCAGCCTTAAGAAAAGTCAACATTAATTGTGTTTCTCAAATTAAATTACCATTTTTAAAGACGTTGATAGCCGTTGGATCATTTAGTAACTGCAACAAAATTTTTGAAAAAGATGAGAAATGAGAAGTAACGAGTGAAAATCAAAGAGAAAAAGAGAGAGGGAACAGTTGCGTAAATACAAAAATATTCAAAAACTTAATACTACTTAAATGCAAAACTAGAACATTGCAAACTACAATTTGTTGTTACGGAGCCAAACTTTCCTTAACTGAACCATAAATTGAAAGTGCTTTCGGAAGCTTTCGCTTTCTTCAAGGACAACTCTTTGGGTGACTCAGACTTGCCTCTTGCGTTGCCGTAAAAATTTGAATACAATCAACACAGCAATGAACGATAAAATGCATACACCAGCAATTAGCAAATTTGTTGTGGTTGAATCAGATGTTGAAGGTTGTACTGAAAAGAGAACATTTTTAGAGTGAGAGATAATGGGTCTTCAGATATGTACTAGTAATCTCAAGTTTTTAGGGCGATTTGGGAAAAATCATCCAGAGTTTTTTAGCAACATTTTTGAAATCACCCCGAGCAAAGTGAGGTTGATTTATAACTTATGTTAAAAAACCAAGGCGTGATTTTTCCCAAAAGTCAACCAAAAAAATACGAGATCACTAATTAATCACATGCTGACCCGTATTTGAAGCAGTACCTAAATTTTTATTTCTTCGTGATCCTGGATTAACTCTTGAGGACGCTTTTAAATCAACTTGTTTAAAGTTTTGTTATTGTTTTGGTAAGTCCTTATACAAAAAAGCGAATGCCAAAAGTTCGGAAATTAAATTCGAATTTTGAATTTGAAGTTCAAAATAGACGAAACATTTGCTGCGGTTTATTTCACATAAAAAAATATCATTCCACTATTAGGAGTGCAGTTGACATTTGAAACAACCATGTTAGCTATATCTCTTATGGCTTTTACCTATATCAATGGGAATATTTCTACCTTCGTTTTGGTCTTGTGATTGTTCTTTTTTTATTGTGATGTAACCAGTGGCAACATAGAAGGATTCGGAGTGGTCAGAATTTGTTTCTCTACGCTCTCTGTTGCTTTCATGCACAAACCACGTTTCCTCTTTGCCCCCTATAACACCTCGACGACGCCTTGCATTGCATCCAACATTAAACTGGCAAATTGGATCAATAGAAGTTGTACTGCAGATGACAGCGCCACAGTGAATGAAAATACCATCGTTATCAACAAGGAAATCAAAAGGTTCAAATTCCATTTGTATCTCTTTATGCTGGAGAGTGTATTGTAGAGTCTCATCTTTTGGACATCTATAACAGATAAACCATTGAAAGATCAATTGATCAATAACAAATTGGAATTTATTTTCATAAAAATATCATGCTTCTAAAGCGTGATGAAGCATGAATCATCAAGGTCTTACTCTTTGCGTATCGTATCAAGACTCAAAAATTGAAACATTATCAAGTGATCAGCATGTATTTTACACAGTAGAACTTCTAAAATTCCTTCTTTTGATAGTCCATCGATAAGTTTTATGCTAGCCACGTAAATTCTCATATAAATATTTGTCATTGTCGAAAGTTGGAAGTCAATCAGATTTCTAAACCGAAACAACTGCAAATCTTCAAAAATAGTGTTTGGTCTATAAAGTAGGCGCTAGTCAAAATGAAAACTATGATACCGATCTTCAATTTAATACTTATTTTTTCATGAGATCTCAGGGGGAATAAGACCCCCTACCTTGGATTTATGACTTATTAAAAAGTAGGTCATTCTAGAAATAACAACTTAAATGTTTAACTCTATCATACCAAAAATACCCCTGTATATTTGCCCGCGGGTGACGTTTTTTAATAACTCAAAACATACTAAAGCTATGAATGCAAATTGTTTAGCAAATAACGCAATCTTATGACGCATATTTTCCAAAAGTTTGAAGTAATCATCTCGATTATATCATTAATTATGCACAATTATGTTACACAAGGTGTCAATTTTCAACCTTTTTCAACATATAATGGTTAGAACTCCAACTACTAAATACTTGGTATAGAGAAATGATACTTGCGCGGTTAAATTGCGGTTTGGGTACCCCATAGCGTCTAGGTGTTTGATTTTTATAAAAATCTGGCATATTTGAGAAATTTTTTTTTTCTATTTTTAGAAATACAATTGCTTATTTAGAGAAAATACAGACCGGTCTGTAAAATACCAACCACAGAGGTGGCCGACTGGAAATTTTTCAAATCGTTTAATTTTATATTTAACTGTTACTGGTCGAAATTTCAAATCAATATCATTTATAGATGTTGAGAAATTAATATGTTTTAAAGTAACGTTCTGTTTTAAATTAGCGACCTTCACATCCCCTCCCCCCCTGCGGCTCAAGAAGCCTGGGTACAATAATCAAGAAACTTGAAAGTTTTTCTCTGCAACAAGATTACTATCAAGAAACAATAAACCGAGAAAACAATACCTGTCTTTTATCAGATGGTACTTTAACGGGCTGTTTATGTCTGCCGTAGCAGTAGCAAAGCATTCCTGTGGCACCATTTTTAAACCATCCACTGTAGAATCAAATAGCAACTTTAGATTAATGTCGTCATTTTTGTCTTGTGTTACAGGGAAATCTGTTGGTAAATAAATTTCCTGGAAAGTACCATCTTTATACATCGGTAAAGATAAAGACACATCGCCAAATGAAGCTTAAAGGAAAATTCTCATAAATACAATACAATTAATAGTTTTACATCATCAGGGGCTTCCATCCTTTGAGGTTGGTTTTTCTGCCATTTCGGACGCACTAGTCGCCTTAGTTTGAAACACCTAACCTTAACATAAATTAACTGTTACTTTACACCTATCATTTTAATCAAAGTCCTCGTAGTTCTGACCATTTATCAAAAAAGGAAGGTCAAAAAGTTTAAGACTAGATTTTTGACACTGAAAATTATAGCACCGCTATTTCAATGATAGTTAAGGCTATTTTATAAAAATATTACGAAATTGTTTTGACAGACAACTGAAACTTTATGTGCATTTCAAGCTATACCAACGTTTTCGTAAATTTTCCATTACATCGGCCATTTAAAATGCGATAACTGTATATATTTGAGATAAAGTAGATCAAATATTCTGTTATGCCTCTAAGTGCTTCTAACTCCGTATTTTTTCTTAAAGAAGATAAAAGAGCTTTCTTTTGATACAAACGTTACTTGTTTCAAATATGCTTAGTCAAATTATTCAATTTTATAAAATTCAGAAGTGTTCACAAAATGACAAAGAATTTAAACCCTTTTGAGATTTGTTCCACAAAGTTGAAAAGAATGATATGTGGAAGAGAAAGTTTTGGAGGTGCCACTCACTGTTTATTTTTCATGATACTCTATAAGGTGTTTCCGCAGGAAGCCTAGACCCTCATTAAAACCAACATGGAGAAGAGAGTATCATGGGAAAAAGAAAAACTCAACACTCATTCATTCATTCACTTATTCATTCTTTCATTCACTCATTCATTCGTTCATTCATTCGTTCATTCATTCGTTCATTCATTCGTTCATTCATTCGTTCATTCATTCGTTCGTTCATTCGTTCATTCATTCGTTCATTCATTTGTTCATGCATTCGTCCATTCATTCTTTCATTCATTAGTTTATTCATTCGTTCTTGTCATTATTTACTTACTTGTTGATACGGTGATAGTCATGTTAGTTTTGAAAGAAGGGCTTGTTTTTGAAAATGTCAGATTTCTTGGCATATGACATTTGATGTTAACTCTTTCCATTTTCTCTCGTGAAATTATGCTATTTATAGAACCACCGTAAGTAATTATAGCGTAATTATGATACACAATATAATTAGTCTCTATGGAGAAAGAGGTCTGACAAAAACCAAATTTTGTGTTCAGTACATAGCTAGTGGCTGTTTCAGTAGCTTGACAGGAAGTATCCAGGAAAGATACATTTTTCACATTTTTGTAGTTATCACTTTTCAGGAGAGTAAATGTCATTTGGTCATTTTGGCATGCTAGTAATTTATCTAAAAATAGAAAGGAAAATGTTATGATAATGTTAATTGTAAAAGAACGAACTCATTTTTTTACGATTAGATAATTTATTGAGTTCCGGTGAGCATTTCGAAGAATCTTCGCTGTGGATTTGTTAATTGTAGTTACCATTCCATCCGTTCTTTAGAGTGCTTATAGCATTTTTGTGTTTTTTTTCTCAAACATACACATCCAATCAGATTACAGCTTGCACAACCTCTACAAACCCCTATATTTTTAAAGCTTTATTTTATAAATCTTTATAGGTCTGCTACGCTATTTCTGAAGCCCTCAAAAGATTCGAAAGGTTACTCTAACTTAGGGTTTTGTTATTACATTTACAATTCTCAAGAAACAACAAAAATTTACATACCAATTAAATTGCAAGACGTGTATGCATCACCCTTATATCCATCTTTACATAAACATGTATAGTTTCCAACTGTGTTCGTACAATTTGCATTTTGTCCACATGTTGTGTTTGACTTACATTCATCAATGTCTAGTGATCACAAACAATGCAAAATTAATGATATCCTTTATTCAAGGTCCAGTATTATTTTTGCGTTCAAGGTGCAAAAATTTTGACAACAATGTCCGTGTTTGGTTACTTTTATAAAAACTTAAAGGAATGGTTAACTTAAAAAATTATATACTTTTTTCTTGTTAAATTAGCGTTCAAATATGTACACAAAACATTCTAGCTCATTAAAACTTCACGAAAACAGTTTTTGTGGTCTGTAAATACGTTTTTTTTATCTTCGTGCAAAAGAGAGAACCTTCTCTGTGACATCACTGTAAAAAAACATTGTTTAATGTATGTAGAGTTGTAAGTAGTTTTCAAACAAAATTTAGAGGGTTATAAAAGCAAATAGGACCAATTTTTTTAAAAAATGAACTAGAATCAAAAAATAGTATCGAAAAATATCACTCAAATGCTAGTCTTTAGCCTTGTCAATGTGAACTACAAAGTTAGAATAAAAATAGTATTCTATTATCTAGGTAAATTTTAGGGCACTATTATCACCCTAACTGAGCTGGGGGGGGGGGGGGGTACTAGGTCCACGGCCCTATATTAGGTTAAATTTCACCTAAACCAAAACATTTATGAATTTGAAACTTTTTGGCTTTTGATATAATTCTATGCGTAAATTGACTAAAACTTTACAATCTTATAACTTTTGATAGACAAAAGGTTACGACATGAAACTTTGACAGTTGTCTTATATTGATGAGAAAAAAAATCTGACCCCATCAATTTTGGTTGTGACGTCACATTTTCAAAACGGCGTGCCAAAATTGAAAAAATAGTTTTTAGCAATTTTGGCGCGCTGTAGCAATTGGAATTCATTATTTTTTAAATCTGACAATAATTTATGAAAGCTCATATTATTGGCTTCCTGAAAGTGAAAACATATTTGAAAAATGTCTTCTATTTCAGAAGTTATAGTTATTTTAAAATGATGTATGCATTTTCAATATTTTATTTTAAGTGATTACGTCATCAAGTAACCATAGCAGCCATAAATTTTTAAAGGTGATTTTTGCACTGCTTCTATGTAGGACTAACTCCATATCAAATTTCAAGTTTCTATCATGAGCTTATTCTGAGATATTAGCCGCGGGTCTCCCCG
>JAUBWS010137182.1:2828-16973 GCA_032270445.1 Darlingtonia californica
TTACTACTCATAGAATAAAAGTCATTGAAAACTTTTAAATATTGTGTGTCAAAACGTCGATATTTTACCCAGGATAACCTTGTTTTCACAATTCTTATTAATGAGGTGTCTGTTTTCCTGGACAGACCTTATAGGGAGCCTTAGAAAATTAAATTTGCATCTACAACAAATAAATACACAACCAACGAACAGGTCATAAAAACGCGAAGCTTACCTGAATATGATTGTTAATGGTATAACATAAATGAATGTATTAATTTGATAAACCACAAGGAAAAACAAACGAAAATGGTCAAACATTTCCAAGAAGAAATACCAAAACAATCCCATATTTGGTGTCAAATCTGGTGCTTTTAATCTGTTGGTAAATGAAGAGGGCATTTTTATAAAAGAAGCAGCGTTATTACACGTTTTATTTATAAGAACATCCAACTTCGAGTAAGCCTTCGAACGTTCTTGATTTTTAGCCTTAATTGTTCTTAATTATAGCAAAAAACAGATTTAAATAATTGAATTTAAAAATTTTCTTACGAAAATAGCCTTTTGAAGCCTGCAAATTTTCTTAACAGGTTCTAAACTTTTTTTGCCATTTGAAGCCTTACGTTCTTATATGGTTTGTTCTTATATCATTATTAAAGAACGCAGTGAAAAATTTCCAACTTTTTACTAATTATTTTTGTTAGCATTTCATTCCCTGCCAACATTAGAGAGAATGCATAGGAACGCTAAGCAACAACTTTTTTCAACAACAGTATTGTTTAATTGCATACGTTATCTTTTTGTACCCTATCCTCTAAACTTTGCCGAAGTACTATTCATAAATTGGTATTCCTATGGCCTTAGGCTTTTCAACAGTGCAAAGATATCTCGTTCACCTTGAGGATTGCGCAATATTGACTTTTTTATGACTTGGCTCCCTGACTAAAATCTCAGCCTTGTGATATTTTTTGAAGGATTGCTGATACAGAAATCTGTATCGGTATGTCTTCAATATGTTAAAGGATCTAGCGAAATAAACTTACACAAATCCATACACTGCATCTATAAAATCCCATGAGTCAAAGACACGTGACGAACCAACCAATAGAACTATTGTTGCCATGGAAAACCAAAACAAACATTTCACGACATTCAGAAACGTTAAAGTGTATTTTACTGAATCCTAAAACCAAAATGAAATCAATTTTAAATCAAGCTTTATTTAAAGACCACTGACATCGTAAATCACACGCATGTACAGAATATAGCTAAATAGTGAAGAAGTCAAAAAATTGGTCTGTAAATCTGGCTGTACAATTGTATCAGCCCTTACAGCGCGAATTCCGTCAATACACGGGATAAATAGACCAAATACGTCCATGCCTGTAACTGAGAGACTGAATATTTTTGTTAAAGAAGATGAAAAGAGGTTTCTTTAATAATAATACCTAACAACTTTATCTTTTCTTAGTGTTAAGAAATTATCTGGTCTCCACACTGTAACCCTAATGGTGGTGTTGAACATTTTTCAAAATGGCGAAAATCGTCAGCGTATTTCACAACACTTCTAAAACCTTCAAGTTGAATTTTTCGACTATGGAATAACCAAAACTAGTAAATTTGGTATCAAAGGAAAGCTCTGTTTCTCTACTTTAAGGAAAATAGCTAGTTGAATACGGCGATTTGGACTCGTTTAGGGTTTATGGGCACTTGAAAGCATAGCGATATTTTAAGTACCTTGTCCGAATATATACGGGATCTGCCCTTTTTAGGGTTAGGCTTTAGAGAACACCTTACCTTCTGTACAAATAATAACACGGGAACTATCAACATCACATGATATAGCGAAAGGTGTGTGACCACTGCCACTAAAACACAAGCTATGCACAACCATCCTAAAAATATAAGAAGGCTAAATTCTCATAAAAGACACAAACTTCAACCCTACCAAGCTTTCTTTAATCAAAATATGATCATACGTTTTTTAAATATCGAAAAGCCTCACATCGTGTAAATGTACCGAATACGGTTCCGTATATACCGTATATTGAAGAAATTAGTCTGTCTACGGTAATATACGGAACCTTATTCGGACGTTTTTCATGCTATGTGCCTCGTGAAGATATCGAACTGGGAACGACGTATTTTGTAATTGTACAAACCTTTGAACATTGACAGTATAACAAGAGCTGTAACGAGATTATTGACCACGGTTGTCGAATGTGCCACACACGTGACAATAGTGAAAGGATTCAACAGGTACCTATGAAGAAATAACAAGAAATGTGACGGTATATTCAAAAAGGGGGCTTGGTCATTTTTACGGCGATCTTACTCCACCCGCTGGAAAAATCACTAAAAAACGTCTGCGGAGGAGGTCATTTCTATTTAAGCGACACGCAAAGACGTTTTTCATGATTTTGAAAGGTAAGCAAGTAAATTATGGTTGGCTTATCTCCCCTTTTCCCATAGACCGTCACAAATAATGAGAATGAAATATCGTTTGAGACCGGTTGGCTCAGTCAGCTAGAGCGGCAGCCTGAGAAACGGAAGGGTAGACTCCATCTTACTTCTTCTCACCTAGAGGAAATTAGTAGCAGAGTGACATAGGTTCAATAAGTACCTTCAAAGAAATATACGATACGATTTCCGAATTTTTCAAAGTTGCAGTTAATCTCTTAGGACCTCTTGACAATGGAAAGCTTCGTGAAACGAGGCGGCTCTGTTTTCAAAGTTTAACTCGGAAGTCGTGTATTCAAAGATACAAAGGTTTTTGGTCATAAGGAATAATTGTTCTTACATTGAGGCGACAATGTATGGTATATTGTCAATGTCTTTGATCAAAATAATTTCAGTACCAACTGCATACAATTTCTTCTCTCCATCTTGTCGTGCTATCTGAATTATGGAGTTATGTTTAAAATTAGCTTAGCCCCTAAACAAAGGACTTCTCAGAGTAATCTGCAAGGCACTCACTTAATTCCTAACCTTTTTATCCAGAACAATATTTATTTACGGCAATCTTTGATATATTTTGGACCCGACCCACCGTGTATCCTTTCCTAATAATAAACCCAAGAGTTTCCCTTCTCCTCTCAAAAAATAGCGTGACAAAAACTTGACTGGCGTTTGCTGTATAATAATGCCCAAGCTTGATAGAATGCCATATTGTATGACTTTCAAAAAAAAGAAAACAAAAATTCAAAATTGGTATTCAAGAACTTCTATCCCCAGTTTGCATCCCATGAGCAAAATTTAGGGAATAAAAATTACGATCTAGAAACTTTAGGACACCTGTGAAACGTCTCCCTGAAGACGTCCTGGATTTATTAGGAACACGTAAAGCCCGTGAACAGCAGTACCTAAATCTTATTAATCTGTATATGGGTAACTGTCGTGTGTTTCTCCTTTTCTTGAAGTGTTTAAGGAAATTCAACATACCTGATATTGTGTAAAGGATTTTGCCGCTTTGAATAACACCAAACCTGTCAATATGTCAATTAACTAAAAGAGAAAGATTTTGATTAACGTTAAGATATTAAGATATCCGGATTTGCAAAATTTACTTTGCAAATACAGCACAATACTAGTAACTCAAACCTTCGATAGTTCGAACTGTTTGTGGCTCCGTTTCGTTTGGTAATCACTCAAAATATCCTTCGACAACTCATTGTCCCCTGCCTGAGGGTTCAAGTTATCGGATTTACCTTATAGGACAAAAAAATGTCGGACAAAAATGACGAAATTTTTTGGTGACGAAAATTTTGTCCACCTAAACTTTTTATTGCTTTAACACGATATAGACAATATGATTGGTGTGATTTTTAACTGAAATCTTGTTTTTGAAATTTTTTTGCAATTTCGTCACTTTTATCCTACAAAAATTTTACGACACTATTTTGTCCGTTAAGGTACACCGTAATTGTTTGTCATTATTTTAGAAGCACCCAAGATTCCCGCATCTGCTTCAAAACATTCCCAATTTACTGTTTTTACGTTAATTTTTTGCTATGTTCTAGTACGAGCCTCGTTCTTAAATATTGTATTGTTTCCGAAGCTATCTACAGCTATTTGATCTACTACTGTGTAAGTGATCTTTTTAAGTTTCTAAGATAGTGTGAGTCTCCGGAGATGTTTTCTTACATGGCCAAATCAAATTATCTTACCTGAAGACGAGGCTCGTCTACAGGACATTGCAGAAAATCAGCGTAGAAACAGTATTTTGGGGAAAGGAGGATTATGCTTCGACGGTGAGGTTACTTGATTCGAAAAACTAAGAAATTACACTTAGGAAATCCTGTTGAGTTCTTTATGAACTGTTTTCAGTGAAAAACCCATGTGGAGGAGTGTTTTCTTTTTAAACGGCACGAAGGATTGCGTGCCGGTTAGAAAAGAAAAACACTCCTCCACATAGGTTTTTACTAATTTTGCCTATTGGGCTGTAAGGCAGTCATACTCAGTACTTGGGTTTCCAGCGGTTTAACCACTCGGTCGTGGCTTCGCACAAAAGTGTCTGGGTAACTTTATAGTACTGTCTAATTGGAAAGGCGGGCGGCGTAAATGCTAATGTTTACCGTGAAAAAATATGATGTCCAGGCTGGAGGAAGATTCTGATAAAGTAATACCATCAGCGGAGGCTAAAAAAGGAATGGGGAAAAGAACAATAAATTTATTAGCAGGGGGTAATTGTCACGTGCGCAAATTCTTACAATTTCTATGTTACCGTACTTCTAAGTTTGTTTTGATTGTACGATCCCGAACATTTTTTAGACGTTTCTGCGTACGCGAGGTAATATTTTGCGTACGAGAAGTGATACTAAGGAGTTTAGCGTACATGTTTTTTACAAAAATTATAAAAACAATTTGCCATGGGCAAAATAGCTATCTTTGTTAGAGCAGACGCAACGTTTCTGTCTTTTCGTTAGGTCACGTTTAGCACGTTTAGTACGTAATTTTTTACCGGAAATACACGATCGTACAAAAATCTCAAAACGTCATAAAAATTATTTGTCAACCCCTGCATTGTATGTATTGCATTGGAATCCAATAATTTCATTTTCAGACTCTAACTTCACTACAAATGCATCATTTTAGGATTTTTATTTATATTTGTTATTTATACTACCCAGGCTAGGTTAGTATGAAACTCGTATTTGCAGTGGTACGCTAATGTGGGCTTGCACTTGGAAGTGTATACCTTAAAATTTCAAGTTGACTGTCTCGTAACTACATGACTGATTCATGTTGCGGATTCTTACCAAATGCAACCGCTGTTACCCTAGGAGTAACAACCGTTGCTTTCGATATTTGCACCGACACAAATGCCGATACGCCGATTCGAACCCTCAAAATCTATCACCCATGTATTACCAGGCCGACGCCTTGCCAATTGAGTTATCCGCTTCAGGATATTTATCTAATCAGTGGAAGCCGATACTTGGTGCATAGCTTGTGGGATATATGACGCTTCTTGGTGATTACGCAGGTAGCAACAATACTTACGCAATCCTTTTCGCACATGTTTAGAAATAACAGTTTGAATTTCCAGACTTATGATTGTGTGATAAAGACAGTAGAAAACTGACCTGATGACAAATATCACCTGAGTATGGTGTTATCTTCAATTGTGACAGCATCACGCATTCTTTCACTAAAAACAAAATAAATAGCCTACCAGGTACATCTATTCCAAACTTTTTGCTCTAAACTAGGTCTACGGCACTGGCTAAGAGCTGAGTAAAGTTTCTCAATTTCCCTTAAATATAGTTCACGTTGATTATTTAATAGTGCAAATTGAGGCAAAGTGATTTCCTTTTTTTATGTTTTACGAAGATTTTTTTGAGTGTGTTGATAATACCTACACGATTTTTTTTGTAAGCTACTTGCTTATAAGCAACTTAACTGGATTTGAAAAATTATTAAGCAACTTCAGTTCCGTACAATTGTAAGCATAAGCAACTCTTTAAATGTCATACTGTACAAATATGTATTTCAAAAAATCAAAACATTGAAATGAGGAAGGTGAAGAGATTGAAGATTTTGGAGATAGAAATAATTTTGATGTGCTTTTTAATTAATACTGTACATAATATTTCTTTATTTCTTAACACGAAAATTCTAAGTTGCTTATAAAAAAAATCGTGTATTGCGAATCTATACCCTTACTCGTTTTCCATTCACTCAGTTCTGAACAAGTAACGGTAGACCCAGTTTAGCGTTAAAAAGACTTGGAACTGTACTACCGGTTAGACTGCAAAATGTACAGTTACATCACTTACAGTTATACTCACATCACTTAAACTAACAAACTGTGTTGTAGATTTCATTGACGTCATTATTCAAAAACAATCACTGCGAAATTGATTCTCAAGAAACGAATTGCCTACCTCCCGTTGTGAGGGTAGAATTTCGGTAGAGATTGCTCACGTAATAGGTATCGTGTTATTTATGCAAAAGCAAAGTGCAAAGCTGTGCAAAGAATAGAAGACTAAAGGTCTTCGTCTGGAAAGAATTTGAAAGCTATTTTGAAAGAAAACCCTGAAAAATGTCGCATTTGGTGATAATTCTAGCCCAAAAATGAAATTACTTTAATGCATGAAAATTTCACGGTTTCACGGTCAAGATAAAAATACGTTAAATTAAAATGCCTCGGAATGTACCATTTTTGCTAGACCGCGCAAATGCCGCGAAATATCGCTTTTATAAAACCACAAAATTAAAATTCTTGAAACAATCATGTGCATTGCTAGATTATTATTTTGACGTACTTTTTAACGTCACATGAACTTTGAAACGACTTTTTGTGCTAACTTTGGTATTTACGAGAAGAAATTTTAGGCTCAGCTACTAAACTAAGATTGCATTATATATAGCATTTCAATCGAATCGCGAAATTAAAATGCCACAAAATTAAAATTCCGCAAAATTTTCACGCAATAAAGTGAAAAGACATTCAAAGGATATGTTACTTCTTAGGGTTTC
The DNA here is from genome assembly GCA_032270445.1 of Darlingtonia californica. Lineage (NCBI taxonomy): Eukaryota > Viridiplantae > Streptophyta > Magnoliopsida > Ericales > Sarraceniaceae > Darlingtonia > Darlingtonia californica. Next base: position 9,789 of record JAUBWS010137182.1, read on the forward strand.
TGGCAGGGTTCGTTTGAGTTGATTCTCGAGAAACTAATTGCCTACTTCCAGCTGAGAGGGTAGAATTTCTGTAGGGATTCCGATAGCTTGCTCACGTAATATGTAATTTGGTATTTATGCAAAGCATAGTAAACCTCATAATGTCTCTCCTAGAGAAACTTTGAAAGGCATTATTTCGAAAAGAAAATGAAATTTCAGCCCAAAATCGAAAGTTGTAAAATTTTCAAAAGGAATAACTTCTGACGGTTTTTAAAAGGAAGGTAAATCTTTTGAAAGTTTCGAAAAGTCCAAAAGATTTCATCCTTAGTAAAATGTCGGCCAAAAAAGAAGAAAAAAAAGAACTGTACGGTTTTTATAGAGGCCGTTTACATGAGAAGTTAATTAATTTTAAAGCCGCGACTCGAAACTACCCGAAATGAACTCATTTTGGTCAAAAAGACAGGAAAAGGAAACCCCAAAAGTGGTTACAGTTAATGGCATTGTTATAACATTTCATTTCGCCCGAAATGAAATTTTCATGTAAACGACCTCATAGTGTTTGGTTTGGGTTTTTGGGAGTGTAGTATTCATATTGAGTTCCTCGGGGTTTCGGAAAGAAAACATGGAAAATGTAGTAGGAGGAGCAGTTCAATTAAACTTTTAAGGCAACCGAAGGAGTACAGTAGACTCTCGAGTTCGCTATATAGAAGGTTTGTTATATAGAAGGGATTTTGCTAAATCCAAGGAAAATAGACTTGGGTTCGTTATATCGAGATGTTCGTTATATCGGGGGTTCGTTATATCGAGAGTCTATTGTATTTCTAAATTTTCTCCACCGCCAGTTAAATCCGCTTTGCAATATTACGGAAACAAAACCTACCTCGGAACCATGATGTGACAGGGTTTTCGATTTCAACTCTCCTCTCGAACAGCTTGGCAAACCCACTATACCACAGAATAATCCTTATAAACAAAGCTAAGCATATGGAGATTTCAAAGCGACCACGCCCCTTCGTTTGGGTGGTTTTTTCACCTTCGTGATCTGATTTCGACTCTTCTGTCATTCTTTCTCATAATAATGTTTATCCTGAAATTGAAAACTTCATCAATAAATCGATAAATCAAGCGTTATCGAAAAATAATCTTTTATTTTACGTAGAAAGATGCTGGAAATATGCAATATTCACCTTTAGCAGAAATTTCAATGAAAATTGTATAAGTAAATAGTTTATTCAAAAAACTTACAGGTACCAAAATTGAAAAAAACATTCTGTTTATATTGGACTATTTATTATGGTTGGTAGCGAGATATAGAAATAATTCGTTGTTTTATTACGTCTTTACTACATATGAAATGAAGCTGAAACCATATTAATAGAAACACTAAATCGTCAAAAATGTAATTAATTTTAAAATCAATAACTTCAATTTTGGCTGATATATCTATTAAAATTAAAACCATTCCATTAGTCTTATTAAAGTGAAATCACTAGCATTAATGAAAACAATTAAAGAATAACTGAAACCCTAAGGGAGCTGCAAGTTTGATATTGCGTAGCAAATAGAGTCTAAAGCCAATTGTAAAAGGTCTATAAGATCAACCTCATAAAAAGAACTACGAACCGGCAGCTTTTTTTCCTTATCTTTAATTTCCCTTTAAACTTTATTTTACCACGTCTTTTGTTCATATTCTAAAGAATCATGCGTTAAATTTATATTCATGGTACAAACTAAACTAAATTTTTAAACTAAAGATTTAAACACTTTATGTCTTATCCTTGTTATTCATGTTATGTAGTCTTTGATTGCGTGACAACACGCGTCTAAGGCTTCAGCAGTCACGAGGACTTTTATACCGGCCACCTGGGCGGTTTGCCTAAAAGATAAGTTTTCACAGGTACCCCCAAAGGAACATGGTTAAAATATCATATATAAAAAAATCAAGTTTTCGTGGCAGTATTCATCTTTAGATGACAGATTTCACAAGAGATATTCCGGGAAAAAATCAAAACAGTCTAAAGTCTAAAGTCTAATACTCTTTCCATGTTTTCTCACGCGGTACATAAACTGAATGAATGAATAAATGATGAGATTATTTACCCAGGATAGCCTCTTCAGTTCTTCATGAACTGCTATCAATGAGGATCCTGCCTTCCTGGAAACACCTCAGGGTGCCATGCAGAAAATTTCAGGCAAATTTCACTATCAAAAGCCTCGCATGGGATTCGAACTCAGGACCCCTAGGTTCAAGCGTTCAGCGCCTTGACCGCTCGGCAACAGATCCACATCTGATTAAGTTATTAGGTCATAGCAAAAATAACACGCATAAACGGTATATCGGGAACGGCGTATCTTTTTACTATCCCTGTGGGCAAAATGAGTAAAAACCCTATGTGGAGGAGTGTTTTCTATTTAAACGACACGCACTCCTCCACATGGTTCTTTTCATGATTTTGCCCACTACGATAAGACATAAGACATCTAATAAAACATATGCGAAAGCTAAACTGAAAATGATTCCTTTTCTTAAGTATCTGTGACCAGCTAACCACAGATAGGATGAAAAACTGTTCAAAACAACTTCCTGAAATATAATCAAATTAACATTTAAATAATTCTTTCGATGAAATTTTTGATTCATAATTATATATTTTATCATGACTTTTACATCAATACTAATATAACACGTCGACAAAATGTTTAGTACGTGCAACCCTTCTCGTCATATGTCGAAAATTACTCGGACACGGCACAATTCTTATCGACTTGAAAAAAATCAAAACGTAAATTAAATCCTCAGGTCGAAAGTTTGATAAGTAAAGAACAAAATTACATTCGGTTTTGCTGACCGTGTTATTTTTTTTCGACATGCCGAGATGCTATATAAGACAACCAGTTAAGCATGGTTAAGCTGACTTTAAGTGAACTTTGCTTGGTTTTGCCGCTTGATGACGACTTGAATTAAAAGGACTGACTTGATATTGAATTATTTGTGAATTGTCACGTGGCTAGAAAAATATCAAAATTTAACGAAAAAAACTACGAAAATGAAACAAAAATTACTCATAGCAAAAATTAAATATTTCTATTGAAATGAAAAAAAAAATTGACTGACTTTAAGACTGATTCAAACGATGACTAAAAAAATTGGTCTGAAAAAAATAATTATACAACAGCTAAATTATTATTATGATTATATATACAGATAATTCATTACACCCATAATAATTATAACATTGAACATTGAACAAAATGATTTTCAAAACATTAACAAAAAATTACATACGTTCAAAAATTTAAATATATTATAAATTAAGGAAATATATGATTATCCTCTTGAAAGATGGACAAAGCTCTCTAGAGAAGATACTACGTATGCATGTAATATAATACCTAAAGTGGACAAATTTCCGTGTGGATTTAATGTGGCCACAATGTTGCCTTTTTTACTTTGTTTCTCAATTGTTCTCTGCAATAACTTCAGTAGGAAAGCTTTGTGGGATATATTTTAAAGAAAGTTTCCAATACTGTAACTCGCGAAATTGCAAAATTTCATCCTAGTGAAAATTTATCCACTTAAGGCATGCCATAGAAATAACCCCCAAAAAACAACACAAAGAAATTCTTAAGGTTCCTTTAATCGGAGCTGCTTGATGATGAGCTATCGTCGTCTGCTGTAAAGACAAAAGAAAAAAGAAAAATTTATCATACACTCTTTCCGTAAATAAATCAATCAATCAAAGATATACAGATAATGCCTCGTTTTCAATGTATAAAAAAAGGATTTTTGTTAACTGAAAGTCTAATGGGAACGTAACAGTGTAAGGATACATTATACATTTTAACAGAAACTTCTATAAAATTATATCCCAAAAGACTTTATTACTTGATCACATCTGTCATGTCAATTAAATCAAAACGAGGCAAAATCTGTATCTTTCCTATTTTCCGAAAAGGCGTGTTGGGCTTGTCTAAGAAAAACTTTTAGAGGTTGAGGTAGCCTGCGGTTGGAGCCCACTTCGTTTTTAGTAGAACATTTTCTGAAACCAGATGGAATAATCGAGACAAATATGAGACCGTGCATCCGCAACATACTTTAAGGATTCTAGAAAGGGTTAGACTGGATTGAAACTTTCATTCCATAAAATGGCAGACAGAAATGGATGGAATACAAAATGGGTTGAAATCGAACATTGTACAGTTCTTTAGAGATAAGGGCTGAGATCAAGATCAAGATTATTGGATTTCCAAAGGAGCATAGCCTGCATGTTGAATGTCCAGGGGGGCTAAGGAAATTTTGTTTAAGTTATATCTTAAATTCCCAAGGTGGAATTTTTCCTGGAATAGAACATTTAACACTCAAATGTCAGGAAGGGCTATTTAGCAATGAAAGTTAAAAGTGGAAACTTGAATATCTTGCTAACAAGCTATCAGAATGAATTTGTGTGAATAACTTTTTAGGACTTCTCAAAATAAAATTACTGAGGTATCTAAGTTAATCATGTGTAATTAATTAACAAACAGTCTCTGTTGGATAAAGTCTAGTTTAGAAAGAGAGCCAATAATAAGCAACAATGACACAACAAATAAATTAGACCTTCAACACAAACATTTCTGACTAACCTTCAGTGACGAGGACTTTCTGGACGTAATTTGGTTTTATTGGTTTCTGCGCCCGCCAAAAATATCCATGATTCAAATCAAATTCTTCTTTTGGTTTCCCTTTCTCGTGAGCAATGAAATAGTGCCCCTCGCAGGTGTCAAACACCCAAGCCTTCTTTGGTGCAATGTCCTTGATATGTTTACGGTGACCTTGTGGGTCCATCCATTCGATGGTGGCATAATAGTGAGTACGGTTTGAGAACTTCAAACGTACTGGATGGCCAGTTTGTGAAGAGCGTAGTTGGTGTATTTCTTCTACAAACAAAATTAATAATAAGGAAAACAAGTTACTCCTAAGCTGTGAGCAAACTAGGGGTGGGTAATAAGGAACCATTTGTAAAGTATGTGTAGGTTGAATATTTGGGCACAGATTTAGTGTAGGGGTTTAGTTTATGTTAATGTAAAATCAAAAGAAATCAAATTGCACAAAATGCAATAAAATGGAACAGAACAGACAAAAAACAAGGTAAAAAGAACAATTGCAGTTGAAAGTTAGTTCATAAAGCAAAAATCTTTTGCAAACACAGTATGAAACGCACATTATATATAACTCATTAATAAATCTGAAACTCTAAGATAGTCCTAAAATCCTCCATAGTAATATTACATACTTGGTCCATTGGTGATTTCAGCCTTCACTTCTCCATGGCCCCCAGGACCTGTCTGTGCAAAGAACAAAGCATTTCCATTGATGACTGCATCGCCACCTTTCTTTGTTTCAGCCATGAAGGGGTGGCCTTCATATGTGTCAATAACATCGATATGACCTTCTTTCAGTTTTTCAGCTTTCTTGAACTTTCCTTTATAATCAATCCAGTACAATTTAACTTTCTGGTTGGTTTTATTGACAAATTTTACTCTCACTGGGTACTTTCCATCTTTTGAGCGTATATCTAGAGGAAGTGTAAAACGATTAGATAATACAGTAATAACACTCAAGAAAAAGTGAAACAAATTATTGTCCTTATCAGAGATATACAGTCAAGCTTATAGATGTAGTGTGAGGAGGATCTTAAGTTCGATTGGCAGCAAAATTGTTGAAGGCTCTATCAAAATATCTATTTTTCCTCAGGAGGTAAGCTACCCCTGGTTTCATATAGCAGTCCCTGGAAAATATTGTGAATAAAGAAAAAAACATCAGCAATATATTCAAAGGGTAATTTACAGGAAATCAAAATATTTATTTGAATATTTTAAAAACACCCCTGTCTCAGTGCCCAAAACTCACTGGTGTGACTCTAAAACGTTATGAAATTTCATTGGGGTTAGAGTTTTAAATTTCACTGGGGCTTTCTAAAAATGCATTTTATAAGTATATGTGACATAAGGGATTTCAAAATTACCGGTAATTAGTTTTTTACTGGTAAATTTGCCAGTACTTACAGATAAATTACCGCTAAATCAAAAAAGCTAATACAAATACAGTGTGAAAATAATATCAAAAATATACTTTTATACCAGTAAAATAATTCGAGCCCCCCTTTTCCTATGGAACAACACAATGGGTTACTAATGTTATTAAAAGAGCGGGTAAGTATTTATAATGGGGATTTAAAGTAGGGTGCTCAGATTGTGCAAAATACCACTGGGGTAAATGATTTTATCAGATTTCATCTCTTCCAGCTGTGGGGTAATTGAACACATACTTGGGTGAAGAATTTTTCACTGGGGAAAAAATTGAGGCCATTTATGGGCTATTTTTTCACTGGGGTAATCACTGGGCGGATCTGATGGGGCGCTGATACAGGGGTGTCGAATTATTATAAATATCAATTTGAAATTTCAAAAATTTCTCTATCTTCTGTTTACTATATCAATGAAAAGCCCAGTCCAATCCAGGGTTTGATACCCTGAGAGTTATCTATCCTTAAAATGACAAAGTTTTCACTTAAAAAGTCTTCAACTTACAGTTTTCTGAATCAGAATCATCAGCATCCCATCCCTAAAAAACAAAAGAATTTAATTTGATTTTTCTATCTTAGGAATCGCATAGTTTCCCATAGAAATAAGATTTTCCAAGATCACCTGCTTGGGGTGATAGGATTGCTCTGATTGAGTTTTAGAAGCTCATAAAATTGATTTTATAAAATTGTTTTGCTGTTATTTCTCTAAAATGAAATATTTGCAAGCAAAACACAATGCCACAGGGGTTTATGGTCTACATATGAAGGAAAAATACCTAAAATATGCAGTTAATGATTATTACCTGAAATTTCTGGTTTACTGTACTTCTGATGACTATCTCTTTGTTGAGAGCTGGGAAATATCCTAAAATATTTTGCTAGAAGGGGACAACTAAACCCTTAAAAAGAGCTTTCCTTGGAAGATAAGCAGATTGGAGGACATTGTATCAATGAAGTTGCTTGTCTTGAGTAAAACATGCATCAATTTATTACCAGTAAATAAGGAGGAATTTAGGAAAGACATGACAGATAATATTATGTTCGTGTCTTTCATAAGCATTCTAAAAATCTTACTCACATGTTGTCCACCATGTGGAGGATGACCTGAAAAGAAGCGAGATTTTTGAAATGTAAAAAAAAG
>JAUBWS010137293.1:11404-21571 GCA_032270445.1 Darlingtonia californica
ATTGTAACCATCAAGACAAAATAATGTGTGTAATGAGGATGAATGTAACCATCAAGACAAAATAATGTGTGTAATGAGGATGAATGTAACCATCAAGACAAAATAATGTGTGTAATGAGGATGAATGTAACTATCAAGACAAAATAATGTGTGTAATGAGGATGATTGTAACCATCAAGACAAAATAATGTGTGTAATGAGGATGAATGTAACTATCAAGACAAAATAATGTGTGTAATGAGGATGATTGTAACCATCAAGACAAAATAATGTGTGTAATGAGGATGAATGTAACTATCAAGACAAAATAATGTGTGTAATGAGGATGATTGTAACCATCAAGACAAAATAATGTGTGTATTGGGGATTAATTTATATTAATTTATCTTAATATTAAATGATTTATATTAGGCTGAAGAAATTTTGAAAGCTATCAGCGAATGTGCGCGAACTGGAGATGGAAATTTATTGGATCTTGCAGTCAAGGTAATTTCTGACTGATGCCATTTCAGTTGTTATTGGTTTTCAATATATGTGTCGAGAATAAAGTTTCACAATGGATTTTTCTTTTTTTCTTTTTTTCTTTTTTCTAAATTACCCCGACACTCACGTTGTACGCTTTAGGAAATTTGGTAATTTTGCCGTAATTCAGCCCTCACTGTTATGGAGTGTACATAATCACATTGACATTCCAGCCATTTTTGCCCGTATCTGTAATTTCCATGCAAATTTCAATCCTATGCCCTCATCCCCCCAAAAACCATTTGTTGTCATGGAAATTCTAATGAAAAGTGCTGCTTAGAAGGGTGGGGCTCGTGGTTCAAGTAAGGTGATTATACCGTGACGAAATAACGACCAGTCCATAAACTTGATATTCCTTTGCTATCATAGGCCGCACGTGCAAGATGTACGGTTGGTGAAATATCTGATGCAATGGAGACGCACTTCAAGAGACACATAGCATCTGATCTCTCCCTCACAGGTGCTTATAAAACGGAATTCGGAGAAACTAATGAAATATCAGATGTGTTGGAGCGTGTAGAGGTAAGGATAATTCTACTTTTGAATTTTTCGTCAACTCAAAAGTTTTGGATCATTCAATGCTTTATCGTTACTTATTATGTTTAACTTCGAACAAGTTCGGTGAACTGGACTCAATAGTGAAATCTCTGTACAGTCAAGTATTTGTATGAGCCATTGTTTTAGATCTCTTATAAGTGAATCTTTACAAAGTAGAAACTTTCGCAATGAAGACTTTCACAAGTATTTCTCTGCTCTTTCTTGAAAAAATGGGCACAAAGAGATCTTTTTTGTCGGTAATGATGGTTTTCTCTATATTGTAATTATAGAGGGGGCCTAACAATTCATTTATGTGTAATATTTCTTCACCAAAATATGGCCAATTATTGATTATAATTCAAAAACTTTTACAATTCGATTTTTACAATTTTTATTCGAACGTGCTATTGCAGTTAATACAACCTACCAGGGTAGGTCCAGAATGTTTAGCGGAAAATACTTTAAGTGTAATTTATTAGTTCAAGCAGTAATATCTCTTCCAAGGTTTCACCAGTGAGAGGGAATTTGATTGTGTTTTCTTTCAGTCATTTTCACATCAAGTTGGTCGACGGCCACGTTTGATGGTTGCAAAGATGGGACAAGATGGTCATGATCGTGGTGCAAAAGTTATTGCTACTGGATTCTCAGATCTTGGCTTTGATGTTGATGTCAGCCCATTGTTCCAAGTATGTATCATTAAGACCTCATTTTCTATTACGTTTCAAGATCGTTTTGAAATCGAAGATATACAGAAGGCTTTTGAAGGGAAATCTACCCTATACCAGAGTCTTCTCATGGAGGATAACGTAAGTAGGAATTCGTTCTTCCCATTTGCGGGAGGATACAGACTCAACGGAAATCTTGCTTACATCAATTTTGAAAATTTTCATTTCAAGTGAGTTGTGAAAAGGTTAACATTTTAACCAAACAGAATCTATGACTGATTGCTTAAAAATAGTCTCAAACACGAGGAATAGAGCTTATGCTGCACAAGTTAAAGTTGTAGGTTTACCCTGACATCTTGAAGAAATGTATCATTCATTTTAGACGCCTATGGAAGTAGCACAACTTGCAGTAGATGCAGACGTTCATGCCATTGGTGCAAGTACCTTAGCTGCCGGTCATAAGACATTGGTTCCAGAACTTGTCGCTTGCTTGAAACAGTTAGGAAGAGAGTAAGTCAGAGTACAGTCCTTAGACTACTCATTTTGTTAATGCAATCGAGTTTCTGTATAAATGATCAGAATTTGGTATTTTTTTGACAGGAAAACGTAAGGAATTTTCGTTATTCTCTTTTTTCAGCGACATCTTGGTCATATGTGGTGGTGTGATTCCACCTCAAGATTACCAGCACTTGTACGACCGTGGTGTGACCAGTATCTTCGGACCAGGTAATTAATTTTTTATAATTATCAATTGATTGATTTTTTAATCGGCTGTTTGTTTTATTTATTTATTTATTGATCGATTAATCCATTGATTGAAAAAGGAACCTTATCTACAAGGCTTCTACTTTTCTACTGAGAGATATCTACAGTGAACTCTTTCGAAATTAGAAGGTATCAGCTTCTCGGCTTACAGAAGGGTTAGATTTGGGTTGGATTTGACTCCAAGTTGGGGAACTTGCAATGAAAAAGTTAACAAGTTTAAAAAAAATTTAAATATTCTTTGCTATTTACAGGTACCAGGATCCCACAAGCAGCCATGACGCTTATTGAAGATATTGAAAACAATTTGGGTTTGACTCCTGAGAAACAATCGTCTTAGAAAGAAATAAAAAAGAAATTTTTAAATAAACTCTTCATCCAATTACCAAATGGGTTATATATATTTACATTTAGAATTTTTTGTAACATAACAATTAATACAGTATTTTCTTTATCCCATTAATGTATAGATAATAAAATTCTTTTGTATAGTACGAATAGCTGTTTCAGTTCTCTTCGTTTTTTAAGTCCAGGTACTCCTATGACAATCTAATACGTTAAGAGAATAAATTTTCGCGGAGGAAATTTACACGAGAAGAAATTTTACTTAATTCGCTGAACTAGATTCCGCAAAATATGCTTTTCAGGTTCAACCCTTCGAAAATTAGTTTCGCAAAATTCTCAAGTTTTGGGCCCTCGATTCGCGAAAATTTCTTGTCGTGAAATTTTCTTCCCTTTAAGGTATGCAAATATTACAATGACATAAATCATTTAGGAAGCATGTAAACCACGTAAAGGGCTTGTTAAGGGAGATATTCATGAAAATTCCATAAAAGATTTAGGAGGAACCATGCGGTTGGTACCGAACAGTATGTATAGTGTTGGTTTGGTAATCAAACTCTGAAATTTAAACGGTGTGTAAATGAGTCTTAAGGGTTGCAAAATAACAAAATTCCAGTCGCTTTAAAAGTTACGAATCTTAAAAATTGGAAAAATTCCACCAAAGCTTTCATATGCAGAGAGAGAGAAACAGTTTACTTTCACTAAACACAAGGGTGTCGGGCTTTTGGTGACACATTTCTGTCGCTTTCTAAGGCAAACACTCCCTCAATAGAAAGTGAATAAGCGCATTCGTTAAACGTAGCCTAATGATACATAGTCCATATAAAAATGGTCAATGTGATTTTCATAAAAAGATTCTAGTTCTCAATAAATTTCCGTCTTATCAATTTTTGTGAAAACTAATTTTGCCGAATGGGAACTATTATATGAAGTTGAAAAAGTAAATTTCTTTGTAACTAAAAATTTCGTGCAAAAGACCTATAAGCTCGATAAACGCAACATTACATAGACCTTAATAAAAAATAAAGCCTTTTGGGTTTCCCAATTCTTCCTTCGGAATCCTCCTCAGAGTCCTCTCGTCTCTCTCATTCACATACGGATTTTCTGATTCTGGAAAAGTGAAAAAACTGAAAATTTTTTACTTCAAAATGTCTTGAGAATAAAATAGGATTTTCCTTTTAACCATTTCATTACCAGTCACCTGCAGAGCGGGTGGTAACAGTACAGATTTTAAAAGGCCTATATCTCAACAACTAAACATTTTTAGACTTACGACCTACTTTTTCTGAAAGCTTTAGAACACGTTTAATTCTGAGTAAAAATGGTTTATTTTCAAGCCGCCCTACTCTTTGCGGGCGAAACAACGCCCGAACTTTTATGAATAATTTTGTTCTCAAAATGTACCATTTTCTTTGTAATGAAAGGGTTAAAAAAATTGATTTTTGCTTATGAAAAGGAAAATGCCCTACTAGTCTAAGTCATAATTTCCATTCGGCACGACATCGCAAAGGCTATTCATTCCCAATAGAGCCAAAAAACAGCTTGCTGAAAATAAAAAAGTATAAACGCTGATACTAATGTGTACTAATTCTCGCGTGTACTTTTCACGAATTTTGGTCACATTTGTGAAATGTAGATTTTACCAAAATTGTCCCAAATTTAGCTTGATTTTGGTCAAAAATCTCTTCAATTCGAGAAATTTTTTACACGCGAAATGCAATGTGTTTTGACACGTGAAAATGAATAAACGCAAAAATTAGTACGCTTAAGGTAGTCTGGCTGCCAGTTGGGTCAACAATGACAGTTACGGGAACAAATGTAAATATGTTCCTACTTGTAAGGCATGTAAGTCTTAAAAAAATAAATGTTCAATGTTCGAGTTTGAATATTTTGATTAAATTGGGATTAAATTTCGCAGATGGTTCACTTTCAAATTTTTCAGTCGCAGATATTCTACCCTAGTATACACTGTACCAACCATGATTTTTGAGGAAAGATGTCAAATTTCGCGTATCACAACCTTTTTAATTTATCGGATAACTACAGTCGAGAAAAAACGATATTTAATCCCAACAAAGTACTCTTTGGTGCCTATTAGACCCCCCCCCTCTCCCCGCCCGCTAATTAATTTTTGGTTTTTTTTCTCCAGCCAGGACATTCTTATTCCAATATCCCATTAATGTATAGATAATAAAATTCTTTTGTATAGTAAGAATAGCTGTTTCAGTTCTCTTCGTTTTTCAAGTCCAGTCCCCCCCGGCTATTAAATGTTTCTAATAGTTCCACCCAAGACAAGTGTTGTGTAGGCAAAAGTGCACATTTGATAAAACAAACAAAATTTTGTTTTGCAGAATATAGGGATTTAGAACGTTGTTTTCTATAATCGCGGAAGTATTGCAATAGTTTGTTTACTCGTACAGAAAATTTTTATCCCCCCTCCCCAATAATTAGTATTTGAGGATTTTTAGATAAAGATATATCATTTTTTAATATTTACAAAAATATATTTATATTAAAGGTAAACTGAGCATCAAGCCTCGCAACTTAAGTACTCGACTAAATGGATACACCACCATCAAATAAAAGTTTCAAGAATCTTTATTACAAAGCTGAAGTAAAATGATACAGGCCGATGGGTTCATTGAAACCGAGATGGCCATAGACCCAACAGAAATTGTCAGAGATTCTGTTCTATCAAGTCAAATTCAAGTTTCACTGGACATGACCAAAGCTTCATAGCAAGGAAATGAACCTAAAGTGTATTTAAAATTCGAGCCCGAAAGTTGCTTGTTAACCTATCTTGTAGACGTCTTTGTAAGCAGATTATGTCTTTAATAACGAGTGTTCGTGATATTAACTTATGTGTCCGATTAAGGTATTATGAACTCTTTCATACTGTATCATCAATTTCTCAAACATAGATCACTATAATTAACTTTTAGAAAAAGCAAACAAATTGGCATGTCTTCTTAAGCTTGACATTTATATTCTTGACAGGCGCGGCGGATACAGAGGAATAGCAAAATTTCAGGAGAAGAGTGATGAGTCATTAAAAAGTAATTATTTCTTACATATTGGCAATATAATAATGACATTTTAACAACTTGTCACTCTCCTCCTAAAATTTTGCTATACCTCTGTATCCACGCCTGCTTGACTTCCAAGTGACTTATCATAGTGACTGTAAAAGTGTATGTATGAGGATTAGCAATACCCCTTAACTGCCATTGTTGAAAAATGTTTCAGATCATAAACCCCTGACCTAATGGTTTGCGCGTGGACTGGGCAGCCATCCCCAGTCAGCAAGTAGACTTATCCAAAAATTATCATCTGGAAATTTTCAACAGTTAAAAGGCTATTAAAGAGAATCCTTAGAATGTCAAAAAGAAAATATTTACAATCCTGTATTACATAAAATTTAGATTTTATATTAAGTCAATAGTTTAAAAATATGAAATATGAGATGAGGATATTAAAAAAACATTAAATTAATAAGCCATTCCTGTAGAAGCAATGTAAACATTTGGATGTTTCTCCAGTAAATCAATGTCCTTTTCTAATTGGTCCATTTCAGCTTCCATTCGCTCTTTTCTATTCTTTTTTGGTGCCGTATCCGTGACAACAGACAAACCTTGATATTGATGGTGAATCTCCTCCCAGTTAGCTTTTAAACCCGAAATGATATTTTGTCTATAAATAAAAAACATTTCAGTATTTTGACTTCCTTAAGAAAATAGAACGCCAGTCACGAATGATTATATTAAATTAGCTTTAAGACAACATAAACAATTAGAACTTAGTCATAGAAAGTTAACGCTACATTACGTGGATAAAATTCTGCGTGGATTTTTTTATGCTTTTTCACAAAAGTATGAACATTTTTGATTTGAAAACTGCGAAATTCATATAATCCACAGGTAACTTAAGGGGCAACGATAATTTTCTTTGATTTCTGTTGTAATAAAGGTAATTTTACAAAAGACGTTGCTTTTATATTTTGAAGATTTTAAAATCGCAGATTTCTTAGATCATACTTTTCTCTAATTTATCATCAAATCCGTGAATTAAAATCCCTAAAACGTTGTTTTCAAAAGGAGAAAAAGACTTAAACCAAAAAATACTCTTTACCTTTCAGATTCATTAAGGCATTTCATAGCACCACGTTTCAATGATTCGTGAACATAAGCGTCATATTCTTCTTGTGCTCTTTCCACTTCTTCTTTGCGCTTGGTTAAATAAGTTGGCGTCTTGCCATACTCCTTTTTGTTCAAATATTTTGGAGTCAAGCCAGATGGTTCGAGGGCATGTACAGCACCGTTGCGCGTGTCTGTATAGTTAGCTGCTGGCTTCTTCGGAACTGACATGATATTATCAATTGCATTTGAGGAGATGAAGTTTTTGTCCGATTTGAAGCCCATAACAGGTTTTTCAGTATGTTTTGGAACGTCTGGCCTTCTCTTTTGTTCGTCTTGATATCTGAAATCTTTTTCTAAAATTATATTAGATACAATTTACTGGTAGAACACATTAACACGTCGATGAAAATCGCATTTAACTATTTAAGTGTCAGTGTCGGCTTTCAATTATAAAGGACACGATGGAAAAATACCATTACAGTCATAAACCCCTTCAAAATTGAAATGAGTTCAGCTATAGTCAAAACTAATCTACACCCTTAAACGTGACAATATTACCGTAATAAAACATTTTTTACGGATGGGATAACAACTTAGATTTTATACAAATAATACCAACAGTAAACATTTCTGTGGCAAAATTAAATAGACTTACTGTCAGGTAAATTTGGTAATTTGGATCGTTTCTTTAGGAAGTTTTCTGGTTCATGTACAGCAACTTTTGATGGTCCCTTTATAAAAAATCAGTCAGCGTATCACAATAAAGTAGTTAAATCCATTCCACAAACCTTACTTATAACTCATTTTCCTGAAATTTGCATTTTGTGACTTGACGGAAAGGGATTTTCACAAAGGATAGGCGATTTTTACAATTACAGACGGAAGGTTATGTTTGCCTGAATAAGTAACGTTGAAGAAAGAAAATAATTGTAGTACAAAGTTTGAATGAATTTCGCGTTGGGATAAGAAAAGTGCTATATATAATTTCACATTGGCAAGGCTTATGAAAAAACAGGAGTACACCATGAAACCATGAAATTTGCATAAGATTTACTGGGTCACCCAAAATAAATTTCACATGTTTAATTAACTATAAAACATTAAGCAATGAAAATATTCTATTTTAACTCAACTTTCAGGTTTATTAGATGGAGAAAATTTTTGATGTGTCATAATCATAGTTTACTAGAACATTTGCTGAGCTATGGCATTCTAAAGTTGAAAAAACTTTTTAAAAATATCAAAATTACGCAAAAAACGACCTATTAAACTATAAGCTCATAAAATCTCTTCTCAAGCCAAAAATTCATTAAACTGTTTTTACGGCCTCTTTACAGTCTTTTGAGAACGATAAAACTTTAAAATAAAATACTTTATCAAACAATACAAAAAAACTTGTGAGGGTAAAAATTCCTTTCTTGTGAAAATGCTTCAACTAAAGAAAGTACAGAGAGTATGGTTGCATCGAATATATACCAGGACAGAAAACAAGCAGCAATAGGACATTTCCTACCAAAAGAATAATTTCACCAGTCTTTCTTAGCTTTTTTTCAACAACAGTATTGATAAAACTGTAATTATTTCGTATTTCAATGATTTATTTAAGAAAAAACTAATTGACATTTGATAGGCCACATTCGAGTAAAATTTAATTATGACACATCAAAATTTAGGTTCGCCCTTTCTCAATCTAATAAACCTAGAAGTTTGTTTAACTATTTCCATTATTTTGTGTTGTATAGTTAATTAAACATGAGAATATTTTCTGGGTCATCCGGTTAAGTAATCTCTCATAATACACAAAAGCAACAAATCCACATTTCAAAAAAATGAATTTAAATTTCCTGTACTTTATTGGAATAATCTTTAGCTTTATTTTTTGGCAGTTGAAAGTTCATACCAAGAGATTATTAAAAATTGTACTACTTTGCACTAAGAATTTTAAGCAACTTTAGTTCCATATAAAACCATCTTAATGGATTTTGATAAGTTTGAAAAATAAAAAGACATCTTACCATAGTTTTACTTTCCATTTTCTTTTGTTTTTGCTCATTTTTGACAGTATTATTGAATTTTGATACATGCCTAAAAATATGATTTAAAGTTCACTAAAAATTGCTTTGATGCATGCCGAACTAAAGTGCATTGCATTATAATTAAAGTCACTGCAAGACAAATATGTGACTTCTTCTAAATGTCATTTGGCATCTAACAGTGCCATTATGTGTTTTAATATAATGATGAATATATAGTGAAGATTGTATATCTACCATAACACACAGAAAATGTATATTTCTGTAAATTGTAATTTAAAAGAATGGTTGAGGTTTCGGTTGCGCGATGATGAGAGACTATCTAAGAATAATTTGGTCTCAACCATTGTCTTGTGGGATCATCTGCTTTAGGTTCTATTAGGTACTGCTGATATGTGAATCCATTGACCTGCTGCCATCGATTTCACCACTAACCCGGGGGGGGGGGGGGTTATTTAGTAGAAGTAGTATTAGTAGCAAGTCTATCATCTACACAGGAAAGCAATTTCACTCTCGCAGACGTAGACTTTAACGTTATCCTTACATTTTTACCACCAATAATTTCATGGTTTGGGGCTCGAACCGGGAATGGGCTTTGGGCTTTCAGCTAGTATATATATATTTTCATTAATTGTATGATATAATAGAAACCAACTTTCACTTTCAGTTTTCAATAAGAACTTTCACGTTGATTTTAATTGCCAATTTTGAAGGTTGAATTTCCAGCTATTTGGACATGTCACTACAACCACTTGTTCATTTGCTTTTATTTTTCCACAGATTAATATAAACAGATACTGTATAAAGGAATTGCTGTACCAACTTAATATTTGATTTAATTATTGGGATTTTGGGGTTTTGAGGACATGTATTTCCTCATTTTTCTCAAATTTTAAAAGATATTCATCACTTGATACAGCAATATCCAATATCTTCACATACTAGCCTACGTGTGTGAAAAATTTATTGTGATAGATGTCTGTGGACCCTCCTGGAAACAACCGATCAGCCGTCAAACGGGCCATCTACAATAAATATTAGTAAGTAAGTAAGTAAGTAAATATTTATTTGCCTAGTAATGGTCATATGTACATGATATGTAAAAAAAAAGACGGCTGGAGACCATACCAATAGCCAAGGCTAAACGAGGGTATGGCCACCAAGGAGTTT
>JAUBWS010137404.1:0-21553 GCA_032270445.1 Darlingtonia californica
CCCCCCCCCCCCCCCCCCCCCCCGGGTAAAATAGGGTTAAGGAAATATGGATTACCAACGAATAGAAAGAATAAACGAATCTATCAGATTGAATTAATGTTTTAATATTATTCTCTAATTAAATTTCTAATCAATTAATAGTTTTAATTATTCACTAAAGCGGTTTCTCAAGTAATTGCACGCAAAAGGGCTGCATGAAATTTTAAAATTTGACGTTTCCGCCTTCGTAAATTGTACCAGAGTATTCTCAAGGATATTCTGTAATTGCAAAACGTATGTTTACCGTACGGGTATTTTTCCGTAGTATAGTAAGTATCATGGAAAATAACGTAAGAGTTTTTTTGCCGGTTGCAGAAGGGTCTCTACTTGGATTGAGTACGTGTATCCCATGATACTAGGTTTTGTGTGTGTCAGGTCTGTTTTCAGACTATATTCTTATTTTGTTTTATTTGTATTCTTCACTGTGTCGTATTAAATGGCTTGAAAACATGTTTGCTCAAATTCTGCAATCCATTACGTAGATCTGCTATTACAGCTAGATTGTTGAAATGTTGATTTAGATGTAATCCACCTCGATTTTCATCACTCAGGTAAGTTTTAAGTTTCAAGTTTCCACCACAAAAGTAGAAATGTTCGTGGAATTTATTTTCGTGGTTGACCGGTTCAAAATCAGCAAGTTTTGTGGAATCAATATCTCTCATAGTATACGAAACTGTAAAAAATCAAGATAAAAATTGAATTTTGCTTAACTTATTTTCGCAATTGAGCAATATTGCGAGTTTTGTGGGTTTAATTTCGAGATTTAAAGCTTAAATCACAAAACACATTCTTCCCTTAAGGTAGTTTAAATGTAAGTTATCAAGTCTATTTGGGTCACCAAAGATATCTTTTTGCCGCCTGAAAAGGATTCATGCTTCCGATTGTTTTACTAAAAAAGATATGTATTTGAGGCATATTAATAACTCATAAAAACTTCTTCAGACGATTCAGATACATCTACAACGTTAAGAAGATGTATTCAAAACATACTTCATAAATGTTGTTGTGTTGTTATTTACATTCCCTTAAAATTATAATCTGCGTTCAAGAAAGTTCAAGAAATAGAAATTGAAATCAAAATTAATGTTCTTAACCATTTTACTAAAACAGACCCGATGACTTAATGCATTTAATACTATGGTACAGAACATTTATCTTTTATATCAGTTAATAGATCTAAAGTCTTGCAATCTAAAAAAAATAATTAGAAAACTTAAAAATGTGATTAATCCTTAATTTCTAAGCTAGACCCCTGCGTCTTCAACCTATTAACGAGAACGTTGTTTCTAAGGAATTTTCCCAAGGATTAAGGGGTCGTTATGAATAAATGAATTAAATTACAAGAACAAATTAGTAGAATACCGGATCATAAGATTTGCATAAGTTTTATTGGGTCAAAGTCAAATATTTAAGTCATGTGTGTGCCAATAATATCATTTTGTTGCGTAAGTACATATAACTTTGCGGCCCTGGGTTTTTTTGTAATATGGTAGGACTGTCGTGCTATCGACGTTGTTGTAGTAAATCTTTTAAATATGAAAGTTTTGGGGCTCTTTCTGGGCATATAGAGCGCGTTACCTAGATCAAATATCCCTTGTACTAACCACCCCTAAACAGCCACTGACTTACACCCATAATAACCGCCACTGACTCTATTATTCAATATCGTTACGGTACGGAAAATTTGATTTCCCGCGGTACGTTGTTCTACATAACTAGAGCCTGGTACAGGCTACAATGAAAAGAGAGAACCAATTTTTCCAAAAAGTTTTTTTCTCCTGACAGTACAGCGTATTATTTAACGCTTTAAAGGGGTGTTTTTATTATGTCGTATGTATCGTGTAAGTAAAATAATTATAGTTTCTCTTACAAATGCGTCCATTAAGAGTGTAAAAATGTAATCTAGTTTGAATAAATGTAGCCTCACCAAATCGATAAATATTTAATAAAATAAACGCATTTAGAATATTTTCCTATATAGATGCATTAAGAAAGAAAACATACGACTTGCAGTTTGTTTCACTTTGTAATTCTATTACGTTAAGAAAAGATCCAATCTCAAAAAAAAAAAATCGTCACTTTTAACCGATTAATTATTTTAACCGACAAACTTAACGACCGAAGAATCTTTAACCGATAAGGTTAAAGGTTAAGAAGTAACAGCAGCAACCAGGAAGATGAAAAAGCTTTATGACACTACCAAAAAATGAGCAAGGAAATTTACACAAGCGGAGAAACCAGTAAGAGATAAAGACCGTAAAGTGTTGATGGAAATCACCAGAAAGACGAGCAATGTAATGCAATGTAAACGTTTGTCCGGAGATACGTATAATTATCAGTCAAGTTAGAAATGTGAAGTCATCAGAGCCAATAGCAGCCAGCGGGACAATTTGACAAAGTATCTGTTCGGAAGGCATGCTTTTCCTAGAAATTAATATCTGTTCGGAGAATATTTCGATCTCCTGGAAAATATGGACGTGTTCTGAGATCATTTGAGGCCTGCTAGACTTTTTTGGCTTTCCTAGAAAAAAGAACAGATATTTTTTATTTGGGCACCTGGATTTTAATGTGTTCGGTCTAAACCTCTAATAGTCTCCTGGAAAATACGAGGTGTTTTGAGACCATTTGGTGTGTGCTGGATTTTTTCTGGCTTTCCTGGAAAAAAGAACAGATATTTTGTGTCTTGAGCTCATGGATTATCACGTGTACGGGGAAAAATTAAGTCTCCTAGATTTTTCGAGGTGTTCTGAGATGGCCTTATTGGAAAAAAGAACAGAAATTTTGTGTTTTGGGCTCGCAGGGTGCTTCTGCAGAACTAGGCGAAATGCCAGTTTAAAGTTTTTAGGTGTCAGACAAGGCTACTTGCTCTCACCTTTCTATAATTGCCATTGACTGAATAAAAATCACAAACAACGGGGGAATTTATGGGATCCAGTGATAATTTGGAATCAACGAGAGACAATCTAGACTTTTTGGACGACTTCTGGCTCACATCTCACACGCATTAGAAGATACAGTAAAAGTCTATGTACCTGTTCCACACGTCAGTCCAAGTGGAACTCAAAATCAACACGGGGAAGACAGATCCTGAAGAAAGACAACGTCCCCAGAAGTAAGCCAGTAAAACTGGACGGTGATCGGTGACGGTGAAGAATTGGAACCCTTTATTGGCAACATAGTTTAACGGTATCACAAACGCTGACGTAAAGTTCAACCCAAGCGTCAAATTAATGCTTTTGTATAAAGCAGAGACTCAAAGAGCCACCAAAGTTGCAATGAGCAGGATTCAGACTTTGGCAATGTCGTTCCCAGAGTTTTTTCCTAATATTTTATATAACGTATGAGGAGAAAAAAGACTCTGACACAGCAAATCGAGTCTGATTATTTCATTGGCTCATAAAAACTAACTAATTATGTATAATTCATTATTTAAAATTGATTTGAAGAAATCTTTCTTTTTCTTCAATTGGCTATAAGCCAATAAACGGCTTTTGTTTTGGTGAAGGCCAATTATTCGGAGGTTGGATACTTAACAAAAATTACTGTCTGTTTTGTTAATCAACAAAACCATTAAAATCCGTTCCACTAATAGCTTAGTTATATCACTGTTCCAAAAAATCATAATTTATTTAATCCCTTAATAGGTTGGTATTTAAATAAGTTCGTTTTTGTATCGAAACACGTAATATAAGTATTTGCGGTAATATCTGGTGGTTTTTCAACCTATTTATGCCCTGTAATGTTTCAATCTATTCTAGACAATTTTTTCTTTCAGAACTCTATCTTAACGACTTCATTTCTTTCTTCAACTGATGCTCATCAATGATTTTTGAGGCTAAGATGTCGAAAATCAAAAGCTGATACCAACCCGTACATATAGCATTCCGGTTTTAACCACGTCAAGATCATATTTCATCACCCTTCAAGCAAGAGTCATGAGTTTAAACCCACTTGATGTGTTGCCTTTCCAGTAGTTGGAAATTTCATACCTTATCGCCAAAAATATGTCGGACAAAAATGACGAAATTTTCAAAAAGACAAGTAAGTTTGTACACCAAATTTTTTTTATTGTTTTAAAATATCATAGATACGATGTTCGTTGATTATTCGTTGGTTATTCGTATATATAATGTTTTAAAGCAATAAAAAGACCTTTTCGTCGGACCTCCGATCTTCTTCGAAAAAATTTCGGACATGTAATTTTTATTTGGATACATGTTTCGAAAGATTTAATTTTTGCCTCATTTTTCCAACGAAAAGTTTAGTCCGACGAAAAATTTGTCCAACATTTTTTCTAATAAGTCAAGTGCAGTATTTGGTTGATTAATTAAAAATATGTGACATGGACTTGGCTCCATAAACATTTTCATGACTTGTGGTTTTGGATATTGGACATAGTCTTTGGGTCATCCGTGAGCCCATTACGTTAAAAAGTTTACTCTTACCTTTGCGAAAATTGGAATTGGAAAGTCACATTAGTGCAGGATCTGTTGATCAATTTACCCTGTGACTTCGAACAATGACAATATGTAAATTACTTCCATGGCTTTGAAAGTTTTTAGCTTTTGTAAGAAGCTAGCTGCGGAGAAGCTAGCTCGCAAACCAAGTGGGCAAAATCGTGAAAACCCATAGTTGCGTACCGTTTAAAAAGAAAAAAAATGCTCTGCATAGGGTTTTTATCAATATTGCCCACTGAAAGCCATTGAGAACTTTTGTTTTCAAATAAGATTTAGTGCACACTTGACAAATTTCATCAAGAAATATTACTAGTTCAAAAGTTGAAAAACTACCAGAGGAGGGAGATTACTAGATGCTCTCAAAAAGTCAAGGGCCTTTTGAGAAATGAATGACCAATCTCAGACGAAAATGGTTGATATAGAAGAAAGTTTTTGAACTTTCGTGATCCACGAGAAATGAAAAATTGCACAAACACATATAAATATGATATCCCTGGTATAACATCCAAGGGTCGCTAGCTATGATCTAGAGATAAAACTATGGTTTAATGAAATCGTAATGGCGTTATTGGGTTTTGTGAACAAAAATTCCCTTCTTTATTTTTTAAGAAACTAAAAAAGCTCAGTAACTGGATGAAGGTTGTGAGCCTTGGCAGGTACATAAAACATGGAACGACCCAAAACCAAGCAAATATCATTCCTGGAGGAATTACAAGGATATTTTCCCACTTCTTATTAATGTCTATTCAATTAAATATTACATACTAAATTTATAAATTTCAAAGAGACTAAATAAATAATATTGAATCTAACTAATTCAACGAAATTTCTTGAATCGGATACAATGTTGCGTCTATATTCACACTAGTGTAAAATAAGCCCTCCTCCGAATTAATTTCTGACAAAGTAAGCGCCCCCTTTTGTTCTAGGGGGAGGGGGAGGGGTTATTTGAGCAGGGGTGCTTATTGAAAAAAATTAATCTCAACCCGCGACGTAGACTGTACCCGTCTTTCCCACGGCAAAATAGAAAATTGCCGAACGTTATCTTCTGTGTGAAGACTCTGGTACAGCGTACCCGCGACGCTTATTTGGCAGGGGCGGTTAATCGGTTATTCCGTCATTTACGGTTGGGACAAAATTGTGAAAATGATTGTACTTTATTAGACAAAAAAATATCGGTGAAAAGTGACGAAATTTTCCGGAAGTAATGAAAACTTTGACCGACGAAAACTTTTTCCAAAAATTTTCTCTTTCTTTAAACCGACAATTTAGACATTATTCAAACGTATATGTTAAAAATTGAAGTTTAGTCACATACAAAATTTTTTGTCCAATAAGGCATTTTTCTGAATCCTGGATCGTCGAGTCGACATTGTTCATTTTTCCTTTTAGCCCCGTTGATATTCAGTTTAAAAATTAAAAAAGCACTTTTCTATTTAAAACATCGATAATGTGCAATTCTAAAATCACTGAATTAAAGAAGGCGGTTTGTACAAGTGGTTTCCCGAAAAGACCATGACCATAATTGATACTTTTACTGGGGGTTTGTATTTATACAGACGGTAAAGAGCTGTGAAGAAAATAAATGCATGCTGCTATGGTTGATTTTCCAAAATTTGTCTTCTAATTTGGCACACATTTTTCGAATCCTAAAAAATGGTAAAGAATCTCCTAATACGTACAAATTTTCTTGAATTTACAATTTTATGTTGGGTGGAGGAAACTCCCTTGAACAATTTGGCGTTTGTTATAAGTCCCCTTGTTCCTAAACGAATTGAACTTCAGATATTTGAGTATTTTAAGTAATATTTAAAGGATGTACAAAAATTCATTATAAAAGTCAAACTAAATGATAATAAATAATAATAAACTAATAAATAATACATAATTTACACATAGTTTTTGACTAGATGAGTGAAATATAAGATTCTCCATAAGGTTTGATTGGGGAGAACAACGCATGAACCCATCCTTGTTTTTACGGGGATAACCAGATTTCACTTCCAAACGTTCTGTATCAAATCTGTAATATTCATCACCTGAAAGTAAGTAAAAAACACTATAGTGTTCCAGGCAAAAAAGGATTTTTAAAATTACCCAATGCTTACCATTAACTAAAATGATATAAATACTGGCAATACTGACGGGGAAGTCACTAAATACCAGTAAAAGGTAAAAGTATAGATTAAATGTTTTGATTTTGCCAGTTATGCAAGCCCCCTGTTTATTCTTAACGCAAAAATTAGTATTTCGCAAGAAAAAGATGTCCAAATAAAAATAATAAAAAGTCTATTTTATCCAAGGCCAAAATACTCTAGATGTAGGAGCTTAGCAATAATTGTTTCGTTTTAGCTCTGAGAGTGAAAACTAAAAACTTTAAAAACGAATAATAGTTAACTCTTTCATTACCATGAAAACTGTACATTTACGTACATTCAGAAAAATTTGCGAGACACCACAAAGGGTAGGTCAAGCCATTTTTACTTAGAATTAAACGTAATTTCAGAAGAACAGGGTACCAACAAATTCTAATAATTCTCAGTTGTTAAGAATTTGTGCTTTTATTACCCGCCCTGCGGATGACTGGTAATGAAAGGATTAAGAAATAAAGTTTACCTTTAAAAAAATATACGTCACTATTCAGATAAACAAACGCTGCGTCAATATCATCCGGAACACCATACCAATGGAACCGGATTTGTCTCGGATAATCAAAGTCGAGAACATAATCCAGTACTGCATTCTCAGTAAATCGCCAATATTTGCTACCTGTAAAAATTTCGGAAATTTCGGAAATATACATGCTTGTTTATTTTAGTTTGCATTTACGTTCCGCGTTCTATTGATTTAGGAAATATTTCATAAAATTGTTTTTTCTAATTCAGCACCCCTTCTCCTAGTAAGTTTCGATTTTAAAGTTTGCCCTTTTGTGAGGCTTACAAATCGTTAGTGCAAGAATAAAACTCAGTCTCAGGACACCCAAAGCAGCAAAGAAAACCAGATACGACTGGAAATGGTTCTCTACATCACCAGAATTACAAGACTGCTACTCGATAGCGGTCACGAATCGATTTCAAGTTATAGAAACAGACAACAACGATGCAAGATATGAAAAGTTCGTAAAGGCGAACTTGTATGCAATGAAAGAGCATTACTAAAGAAAAACCAGAAAGCTTTTGTCGAACAAATAAAAATAGCAAGACAAAGATTTATTTAACACAAATAATTACCATGGGATTAGTTTAATTTGTATCATAGCCAAGATCTTCAACCGACTTATTCTCAACCGCATAAAACCTGTACTAGAGCTCAAACTTAGAATTAACCAGAAAGATTTCCGTCCTAAAAGAACCACCATTACTCAAATATTAACACTTTGAAGAATCATTGAAGGTATGAAGGTAAACCACCTTCCAGAAATTTTCACCCTCATAAAAGGCGTTCGACGCACTATACACCGCGCAAAGATGATAAAGATTCTACATGCTTATGGAGTTCCACTGAATCTTTTGAAGGCTATTGTGCGCATGTACGCTAACACGAAAGCAAAAGTTATTTCTCC
The DNA here is from genome assembly GCA_032270445.1 of Darlingtonia californica. NCBI lineage: Eukaryota > Viridiplantae > Streptophyta > Magnoliopsida > Ericales > Sarraceniaceae > Darlingtonia > Darlingtonia californica. The sequence continues at coordinate 8,059 of JAUBWS010137404.1, forward strand.
AGACGGTGAAACAGAGTCATTCAAAATAACAGAAGGAGTTTTACCAGGTGACACCTTGGTACCGTTCTCTTCATAATCGTCCTTGATTATGCACTGAGAAAAGCTTTAGATGGCAAAAAAGGTCTTCTTCTTGGTTTTACCATAGCAAAGTCAAGGAGACGTACAAAGGATTTCATAGCTGATTTTGATTTCGCAGATGACATCACTCTTCTGTCTGATACATCTGAAGAAGCACAACAACTACTTTGTGTTGAAGCTGAATGTAAGAAGGTTGGCTTAACACTCAACAGTCAGAAAATTAAATTCATGGCTTACATTATTGATAACGTTCCACCTCTACGGAATTGTGATGGTTCAGAGCTAAAACGTAGGGCTAACTTTGAGTACCTTGGATCCTGAGTTGACAACTCTGAGAAGGACATAGTAATAAGGAATTCCAAAGCCTGGTTTGCCTTAAACAGAATAAACAAAATTTGGACCTCTGCTATGGATCAAGGTCTAAGGAAACGATTTTTCGTTGCTACGGTAGAATCAATATTTTTGTATGGTTGTGAGAGCTGGAAGATGACTGTCGCACAAGGGAGGCCTCTTAACGGCACCTATACAAGAATGCTGAGGAAAGTACTTAATATAAACCGGAGCGAAAACATGTCCAATGAGCAGCTTTACGGCAAGTTACCCAAAGTCAGCGACAAAGTAGTTTTCCGTAGACTTAAACTGGCAAGTCATCATCACCCTGAGCTGAGTACCAATAAAGTTGTATTATGGAAACCAAAATGACTTTTTTAGAAAGAATCTGTTCACCCTATGTTAAGAGGATATGGACTTACACAAAAGATATCAAGATTCCCTGGATGTCTAAAAATAGTACTTCACCCCGCTGGATTAATTGCCCTATTTTCGCATTGAGGCCCCTTGGACATCCACTTTTTGTTAATTTTTACAGGTGAGACCCCCTGGAAATCTGATTTTCAGCAAAGCATTACCCCTAGGCGTTCACAATTTGTGACAGTGTGACCCCCTGGACGTCCGATATCTTCAACACAGGGTATAAATAATATTTTCTGGAAAAGCCTATCATGGACACCGTGGTAGAGGGCGACCACACACAAGCTTTGATTAAAAGAGAAATAGGTGTAATGAACAGTGGTGAATTAGTAACGTTAATTGAGGATAGAGATATATGGAAATTTTATGTAAAGTCTCGTTTGAGGACGACATAAGTAAATAAGTAAGTTTTTTATCAGACCAGAGTAACCAATGCAGATAAAATTGTTCGATAAAAGAATCTGAAATGCCTAAATTACTGTTTGATAAAATGCTCAAACCTACCTTTGAACATGTATAGCTTATTGTTGTTCGGTAAAATAAATGCTGCGTCAGGAGTGCTGAACCCGTCTGGTAACCCTTGGTAACCATCCGTCAAAAGTCGATCAAGATACACGGGTCGGTTCGTTCTATTGTCGTAAACTGAAAAACTGAAAATAAATTTCAATTTTTTATTTTTACATGATATGAGTATTTTTGTAGAATACCCTCTTCAGTTTTCCATGACCTTCATTAAGATTTCCACCTTCCTAGAAACACTTCAGAACACCATGTAGAATTAATAGTGATTGTCGAATTTAATAACCGAAAGCCCTTCATTGGGATGTGAACACTGGATTTCTGTTTACGCTTCCAGTGCCTTTAGCCACTCGGCCATAGTCCCATATACGATCTCAAAGGATTTCTTTCGCAATTAAGATAAAAAATAAACATACACCACAGAAACAGCATTTCCCTACGATTATGAAAATTAACGTCGTTATTACGATCTTGGAATACAACTCCAGATTTTACCACATTAAACTATGACTTTTTATGAATCGTCTTTTATATGGCTTGGGAAATTCACCCGCTCTGTGAAATGACTATGGGTACCTGAATACCCTAGCTGTGCTTCCCTTCTATGTTATTGTGCTCATAGCACTTTTTTTTAACGTTCAGTGAGTACAGGGAAAAGTTGTTAGCAAATATCAGTTTGATGGTTTTTCTATGTATTGGACCAATTAACTTTTTGCAGGATTTTCTCCTACTGTTTCTAGTTTTTAATGACCTTATTTTCCCTAATGGGAAATTAATTACGATCTTGGAATACAACTCCAGATTTAAAAGGATTTAAAAGCCCAGTCAGGTACTTACGTATTTCCGTGTATGAAAGCCACGTGGTTTGGATTACCAATTTTTTTGTGTAGAGTATCTACCGGTTTTTCGAAACTTCCTCTAGGTTTGATTTCCACAAACCCTCTTGTGTCGCTGAAAAATACTTCACGTTGGTTGAAGATGTATGGAGTCTGGCCATCATATAGAATTATTGCAGTTGTGCGTGTGATACATGTTGTTGGTTCAGGAGTGATGACGGTGTCGGTTGATTTGGTAGTTGGTGTTGATATTGAAGTAGTAGATTTCGTTGGTTTTGGTCCTTTATAAGATAAACATGAATGATGAAACGATGATGTGATTATTTATGCCAAATTATCTCTTCAGCTCTTCATGGATTGCTATCAGTGACAGTCCTGCCTTCCTGGAAACACCTCAGGGCATCATGAAGAATTAATAGCGGTTCTCAACTTTCACAAAAGCATTTCAAAGTAAAGAAATAAGAGCTCCAGTTTTAGTGTCCAAAGCGTCCACCACTTGACCATAGTTCCATATTGAAATAAAAGAAATAGTTCCTGCAATTTAGCAGAATTGATTTACTCTTTTGCCAGGAACTTTTGCGGGAAAAAAATTGCATTTTAGCGTGGAATCTATTATTGCGGAATTTTGATCAATAATTTACCATAAATTGACACAATTCCATTGATGTCATCCATTGTCAACCTGAAATCAGTTCCAGGAAAATGTGTGTAAAACGGATACATAATTGCACCAAACAATTGAGAATGTGATAGACCAAGGGAATGACCAAGTTCATGGACAGCCACCCACAGCAGCTTGATCTTTCCACTACTTCTTGGTTCGTCAAGGATAGTGTATGATTCAGCGTCATCAAAATGTATATCTCCAGATAATCCTGTGAATTGGCAAATAGCACAATATTTTATTGTTTGCCTTACAATTTTTTGGAAGGAAATTTCGCTGCAAATTTCGAATCAATATAGCATTTTGTTATTTTGCTGGAAGTCCAACTAATTTCTCAAAGCTTCAATATTCAGCTCTGGACACAGGATCAAGTTAGTCTGCTGCTCATTTAAAAAGTTGGTTGATTAGGGCCTTTAGGATCTTAAGACCCATTTTCAGAAGATATCCACGCAATGCGATGGATGCTCGCAAGACTCATCACACTCCTCGCTCTGATTTATTTTACACATGACTGAAACAATTTGATCAAAAAGTTTAACAGACCGCAAACACAAATTTTTGGCTTCCATGACTTGCGAGACAGATGACAATTTGATTAATTAAAGCTTCAAAAGTGCTTTCTAATGAGCAAAAGTATGATATTTTTCATTTCTCAGTCGCTAAATTCAAGTTTATGAAAAAATTGAAAAATCAACAGCAGGGAAATAGTTCGCAGTATGTATTCTGCTCTGATGCAACTAACTTGATTAATTTTAGAGAGTATAGAATATTGATCTAATTCATTTTGGGTATTGGAAACTCTTTTTCAGGACTGAAACAATGAGCCTTCCACACCTGTATGCCTAACCGGAGTGAAACACTCTACTCTGAGGTCCCAAATAGAAGGAGGGGTTCTGATAAGCAGGGGGGGGGGGGGCAGAAATTTGGGTAAAATACAATAAACGGGGGAATGGAATATCCGGAGAGGAATCAGAAAACTGTAAAATTGGCACTTTAATGCTTTGTTTGACTTAGGTACATGCCGTTAACTTATCCAACCTTTTCAGAATAGATCAAGGAAAATGACGAAGAATAATTTCAATGTTTACAACCTTTAAACAATGGAAAAGTATATTAATTTTTCAAAATATCTAATTCATTATTAATATTTAATATTTAATTATTATATTAAACAGTATCAAATAGATTTGATCTCATTAATTTCATTGCGAAATCGTTGCGTGATGAAAAAAAAACTATCGAAACAAAATTATTCATGTATTTTAACGACATAGCGAAGGTAAAATTTGCAAGTGTCCAGAAATGAGAGGGGGAGGGGGCGTTAATTCGGTACCTTAGAGTATCAAAGCTTGACAAATCACTAATGTACATACCTTCGTTAGTGAGCGGAAAGAATGCATGAGCTAATGTTCCGGATCTTCCATCAAACGGAAAACCATCACCATGGTCACCTTCTTCAAAACGCACCCGAATCTGTGAAGAACCAATGGGTGGTCCGTCGGGTGGTGGTTTTAATTCAACAAAATCTATGTCAGCTTCATCAGACCATTTCTTCAATGAACGGGTCATGAATTCACGAACTATACTATTTGGGATAATATCGTTGTTGTCAGTTTCCAATTGCCAAGTAACAGTCTAAAATATCAGAACAAAAACAAATGTATCTTGACAGAGTCTTTTGATTCCAGCACGCGCCTCGCCTTCCCAGTCTGTACCAAACAACGCCCCCCCCTCCCCCCCCCCACCAACAAACGGAATAAACTACTTTTTTCAACTTTTTCTGCATACGACGTCATCTTCCGTAAGAAGACTTTGGTACAGGGTACGTCCTCCAAGAATTCGCTCCAAAGGCTGGAACTTTATACTTGCGGTCTCGGTTTAAGTCTATGAAGGTCATTAAAGACCCACCCACATGTAACCAAAGAGAGTTAAAAAGGTCTTCCTTCCTCAAACATTTTTATCTCTGACTGTTAGTATCTAAACATAATGGTCATGCCTACTGGGTAGAGACTTTAAAGCGACAAAAAAGTCGTTTCAACGTTATTCTAACATCCATCTAACATCCATGCGAGGTCATCATAACTCTTTCTGATAAAGTACGTACGTCTTAAAATAGTACAAACTTATATTTAATGGCATTATAGCTTATGTTTCATAATTCAAATCATATCGTACCTTGCTTTTCCATTTGGATCCCTGAGCGACGAATCTCCTTTTACGCCTTTTATGCTCTTCGACTGATATGATATCAGGTAATCCACATCGCGGTGCATTCATCATTCGTTTTGTCGCATCATCGTACACGCCAGTCGATTCAATGTAAGCAAATCTTTAAATTCATAGGTATATCAGTTACAAAAAACTTTGTTCAGGCTTTGTATTTGACCAACCATAACTTATCGAAATGACATTCAAAAAGTGCATTTGTTCAAAATTTCGAATTTTTGAACCTCTCTCCCTTTTGTTCGCAAAACAATAAAATAGCGTCCAAAACAATGGTTGTTCGTTTTTTGGTCTGAACTTTTCCCCCTTTTTTGAACGAAAGTACTTTTTGAATGGTCCCTATCTTGAATTTCTTCGACCCTTGGCAATTTGATAGAAAGTCTATATAAGTGGATATATATCTTTAGAATAGACAACATAATTGCGTGCACCAACCCACTCCAAGCACAGCCTATACCATAGACCGCCGGTACGGCAAGGAAAAATTGTTCTTGTGTAGAGTTTGTGATAGTCTACTCTAAGCTCCATGGAGTATCATTTTGCACATAAATTTCTTGCAATATCTTTGCAACAATGAAAAATTCACGGTTTTCAGCTCGTAGGTAGAGGAAAAAATATGGTGAGTAGAAGGCTGGCCAGGCTATATCTGGAATATCATATCACTAACCTTTGAAATGTCTTTAGCGCATCAGTAAGTTGTTGATGTGATCGAATTCCGTTCAAATCTTTATTAAATGTGATTGGTAGGTAACCCCATTGCTTCAACCGATCCTTAAAAAAAACAAGTAATTTTCAAGTAATGGACAGGTATGTACTAATCATGATAGAGGCATTAGAATTTCAGCTTAAATATAATAAATAATTTTGTGGTATAAATTAAAGTTTCGGTTGGAAAGTCAAAAGACAGAAGGTGACGTGTCAATGATCTAAAACATTACAGGAGTTTTGAAAAGTTTAAAAGCTGAAAGTGAAGTGAAAGAATTGAGCTCCACCGGAGTGAGATGGACAGTGTAGCCTTTAAAGAAGGTCGTCAGGATATCCAGGTTTTATTAGAGGAACTGATATTTATTGTGGATAGCCTCACTAACTCAGACCCGTTTTACGACAGATCGGTTCGTTCCAGAAGGGTCCACAGAAAAACAACTATCACATAAAATTCGCGTCTAGATGAGCGAGTCGGTTGAGTCAGAGCAACTCGGCATGACAGGAGCGGGGATCAAATTAGCGACCTTATTATAGTACGCCTACTATACCACTGTGCCACCACTCCTCATCGGAGTTTATCATGTTCTAAGCAGCAGCAGCCTGGCCAGGTGAGGCAGTGGGGCAAGCGCCCTAGCGGAGCGCTGCAAATCAAAGGGCACCGGAATAGCAGAGGCGCCAAAATCGTTTCAGTGAATTGAAGTGAAAAAAAATTTATTTCAAAGTGCTAGAAGAAAAGATGTATTTTGTTACGTGTCAATATTAATTGCATATATAAACGCAAATAGAATATAGAACGCAAGAGAACGTTAAGAAAAGCGTCAGCGCAGGTCAGTAGACTTTTTTACCGCTCTAAAGCAGAAATTTTTTCATTTTGACGAGTTTGGTACCCCTTACATAAAGAAGCACTTTAAGGACTAAGTTCCTTTCAGCTGATAGGAAAATTGATTTCTTGTTTTAATGCTTTTTCTTTTCACCATTATTTCAAGGATCCATACACCCATTCTTTCCACCATTATTCAAGGATCCTTACACCCATAATAAAAACAACATGATTTACCATTTATTAACAGAAGGATCTCGTAACGAATATTTTAGAGAAATTAAGACATGGGACAAGAGAAGATGTCCTGGCAGATCCTTGTTGTTTATCATAATTTGTATTGCGCCCGATCAAAAACAATCAATTTTCCAGCAATCTAGGAGCTATAAAATTCAAAATTTTCTTTCCCTTCAGAGCCATCGTGGTAATTCTATCTAATTCTAGGTAGAGTGCCACTCTCCAATCAAAATTCTTCTAAGCCCTCTCAGTTTCTTTGACTTTTACGACCTTGTGCGATGTTCTTTTTGTTTATAACTATGCCATATATTTGTTTTACAAACCCTTTCGTTTCGTTTAAATATATGAAAAAAATACGTTTTCCAGCTACGTACAAACCCCAAAAAAAATGAAACTTTCTTTCTTTTAAACATTTTCAAGCAGCTAAATTAAATAATATTTTCAGATTTTAGATTTTGAAATTTAAATACACGAAAAAGGTTCTCCTCTGACGATATACCGGAACATCAATAACCAAAAATAAAAGATTTTTTAGATGTTAAGAATACAAGTGATATTTTGGTTGTTACAAGCCTGCATAAGTGACTTTTGCGTTTGGACACTAAAAAGGGTTAATGCAGTACTTCCAAATAATAATATTTAGCATCTCCTACCTCATTTTATCCGATAAAGCCCAAAGACGGGAAATATAATCCGAAACGGGTAAAACAGATACAAGTACCATACGGGAATTGCGAGTAAGGAATAGTTATTGACAAGTCTAATCTTGACAACGAGCTCACAAATGCAATATGCAATATCTGCTCTTTGTAATATTTCATTTAATTCAATAGTATTGGAAACGAAAAAGGGAAATCAATCCCAGGAACGGTGTTTTTGGCGTTTTGCTTGCAGAAAAACGTTTAATATTTCAGCTAATTAGTCCAATATTTATCAAAATAACCTTAAAAAACCTCAGCAGATTTCAAAAATTTCGCCTGAAAAACTTTCGTGTGTTGTCTAATGATGAAATATTTCAAAGACATAAAACAAGAAAGTGAAATTTTCTTGCCCTTTAAAATCTATAAACTCTGTATTAATCATTCATTTGCAGACAGTAATCTTACCAAAGCTTCATCGTCCAGCTTAGCCATAACACTAAGAGGAAGATTCTCACATTTCTTAACCAGAATCAACAACACCACCAACCACCATATCATATTCCACAAAGTTTTGACGACACAAAAGTCTTATCCTGCTCCAAAGAATAATTCCCCTAAAACTTCTATTTTTTTTGTTTAGTTTGGAAATAAAGCGAGTCATAGAATATATAAGGGTATTATTTTCGCTCCAACGTTTGAAATTTCTAGCATTTTATCAATCATTTTCTTCCTCGAAAACCGTCAAGGTTGTCGTCAAGAGAGATCAGTATTGGGAAAGCGATAAGTGAAACAAATGCTCTCCAAAAATGTTTTTGATGAGTAAAGACTAATTAATGTCAGACAAAATCTACTTTTAAGGTGAAATTTTCGTCACTTCAAAAGGTTTCTTCGCTTCGTCCGACATGATATGTTCAATAAAGTGTTATGTTATATCACTAACTATCACAAATACTAATTCCCATTGCAGATTTACAGGTCAAATCAAGATTTTTCTTCGACTAGTGCATGTCAAAAGAGATTTCTGTAAAGTCTTGTCATTTTGTTGACAAGAAACCAACAAAACAACGCGTTGTGTTATTAGATCAATGAAGTTTTACATACAGCAATTAAGTTTATCTAAAGTCAGCATCCATTTTCTATAATTAGTCATTTCATTAGAAAGTATACGAATAGGTTGACAGATTTCACATAATTACATATCTTTCTTTAAAAGTTGTCTTAAGTGAATTATATAAAAGCTACAAGAACAAATTGTCATTTATGACAATACCTAAGATTACATTTTTTTCAAAGGTATTACTGGTATATAATTCTGAAGCATGAAATGATGTATTGCCTACATTGCTGGAATTCTCAAAAAAAGCAGCCTTTTCCTTTATTTCCTTTGGAGGCGGTAGGAATTTTTCAATCTTTTTAATCCTTTTAGGTTCTATCGCAGTAGAAGCATACATGATAGCTTGTAGTCGGAATTTTACCCTTGTATTATATCCATTAGGAGGTGGTGTTGGACAGGTAGAATATCCTATCAAAATCTACAAAAAAGACGGTTAGGAAACTTATTGAGCCTATTCGAAGATTTTTGCACTGTATTGATACGTTTTAATACGTTCACCCTATGTTGAGGAGATGGACTTATAAATAGTAACTCAACCCCCTGAATTTATCCTATTTTCGCATTGAGACCCTGGAAATCCACTCTTTGTCAATTTTTACAGGTGAGACCCCTGGTAAACTGCTTTTCAGCAAAGCATCACCTTCTCGACGTCCATACTATTTGTCACAGTCCACACCCCCTGGACGTCCGATATCCTCAACATAGGCTAAAAAGTTTTTCTCTGGAAAAACCCAATTAATAGTAAAGATTTTAATTCTAGTTTGCCGCTAATTTTGTTGAAGGAACCTCTGCCATTCAGAACATTCCTTGTAAAGACTTCGGTTTAATTTTGATACTGACGTATTTCTATTGAATTTAACAACATTAAGTTGCTTAGTGGGGGCCTAGTTTTTATTATCAGCTACAGTAGAATCCTGATAACTCGAAACCTCTATAACTTGAACTTTTATTAACTCGAACTCATTTGATCAGTCCCTTGACGCATTACCTCTTATTAAAAGGCCCTTGATAACTCGAACATTCGCCACGTCGAATAGATTTCCTTAGCTCCACGGAGGTTCGAGCTATCGGGAGTGTACTGTATTTATTATTTTCATTTGCATACTCAGGATTTGCTCTTCAGTTTCTTTTGAGTTGTTATTTATTGAGGGTTCTGTCTTTTTCAAACACCTACAGGTAGCATTGGAGAATTAGCGCCTTAACCACTTGGCCAAGATGCTGATTCGAACCATTGTCACGTCCCTGACGCCAAAGTTAGGGATAAGTGGGCTCGAATATTGTGCATATTACCCGAATGATAAAGAGTGAACGGGGGTTAGTAAAGTTAGTTAACATAAGATGAATTAACATTGAGAAGGGCAAGAAAGTTACTGCTCTTTTAATGAGTGACACCGGCCTTGAAAGGGGGAATGCATTTATAGAAACTCAATTAAATGAGAGTGAAACGCTGTAGTGAAAAGTTGTAATTTCATGTGTTTATACATGCATAGACTAGTGAATAAATCTTTATGTATAGAGTAGATTTTATTTGCCCGATATACTCCCCGGTGTGGGCTGCTTTTTTCCATTGAAGTAGCGTACAACTTTTCCATATTTTTACGCTCCTCCTCACAGATTGTCTGGACTGCCTTTAGAAATGAATATATGTACGTATAAATTAATAATTTATAGAACATTTTTCATTGGAGGAGGAGGCTTCTAAATAAACTAGTTAACAAGTCGTTATTTTTTCGCTTAGTCTCCGTGATTAGTTTTTTCCACTATATACTGTGTGAACATCGCTTGAGATCAGGATTCATCCGTCGATGTGCACGCTGGTCTACACTCTGAAGAGACTGACGTAGGAGAAATAAAAAAGAAGATTGAATTACATTAATATTTCATTTGTATTAAACAAAGTTAGACAAATTTTCATAAAATATTGATGGTATTCAATAAAACTTTGCTCTATTATTTCACGACATTGAAAAATAAGTTTCAAACGCTTTATTATCTAAAGATAATGAAGGTGCATGTTTTGTCGTATATATGGACATATTATTCGTCAGACTAAATTTTTCTTCGATGAAAGTTTATGAATGGTATTTAGTACATGGTTTTAACCACTTTAGTGCTGATGTCAAGGAATTTGACATATATTTTAAAGTTTTTTACGCTCCAGGGTAGAGACCTGCAGCTTCGCGGCCCTTGTAGCAGGTAGTGTCTCTGTTAAGAAGTAGATTATGTCCAAAGATAGCTAAAGATTTTTCAAATTTCTAACACTAAAGTAAGTCATCGAGAAGTAAATAGAAGTAACCACAAGTAGCGTAAGTTAACCAGATTTGATTAGGAGTAGCCAAAAGTAACGTTACTGAAGCAGTAAAAGAATTAGCGAAAATTAACAAGGAGTGACTAGAAGTAGCCACAAACGTCACAAAAGCCACAAACAAAAGTAAAAACAAAAATTACCGTAATTTAACCCTATTTGAACTGGGCTTTTAGGGGCTCTGAAATGCTGGGGGGGGACCATTTGCTCCCCCCTATGTAACTTTCTTAATATAATAGATATGGACTTGAAACTTGGTATGAACGTCAACTACATTAAAAGAATAAGATTTGGCAAAAAAAAAATGATTGCGTCATCAATTTTGGATGACGTCATCATTTATCCCAATTTTAATCTAAAAAGGACCTGCTAATTTCTTCTTATAAAGGCAATCATTCCTTTTTAAAAGTAGTAAATATTATAGTTAGATAATAATATTCATGATATTATATTTTCGTAGCTCGAAAACGTATTATTTTCATGTATTTAAACAAAACGAAAGGGTTTGTAAAGCAAACATATAACCAGATATTCTTTTTCTATTATTTCACGACATTGAAAAAGTTTCAAACGCTTTATTATCTAAGGATAATGAAGGTGCATGTTTGTCGTATATATGGACATATTATTTGTCAGACTAAATTTTTCTTCGATGAAAGTTTATGAATGGTATTTAGTACATGGTTTTAACCACTTTAGTGCTGATGTCAAGGAATTTGACATATATTTTAAAGTTTTTTACGCTCCAGGGTAGAGACCTGCAGCTTCGCGGCCCTTGTAGCAGGTAGTGTCTCTGTTAAGAAGTAGATTATGTCCAAAGATAGCTAAAGATTTTTCAAATTTCTAACACTAAAGTAAGTCATCGAGAAGTAAATAGAAGTAACCACAAGTAGCGTAAGTTAACCAGATTTGATTAGGAGTAGCCAAAAGTAACGTTACTGAAGCAGTAAAAGAATTAGCGAAAATTAACAAGGAGTGACTAGAAGTAGCCACAAACGTCACAAAAGCCACAAACAAAAGTAAAAACAAAAATTACCGTAATTTAACCCTATTTGAACTGGGCTTTTAGGGGCTCTGAAATGCTGGGGGGGGGGGGACCATTTGCTCCCCCCTATGTAACTTTCTTAATATAATAGATATGGACTTGAAACTTGATATGAACGTCAACTACATTAAAAGAATAAGATTTGGCAAAAAAAAATGATTGCGTCATCAATTTTGGATGACGTCATCGTTTATCCCAATTTTAATCTAAAAAGGACCTGCTAATTTCTTCTTGTAAAGGCAATCATTCCTTTTTAAAAGTAGTAAATATTATAGTTAGATAATAATATTCATGATATAAATCATTTTTAATGATGTCATTTGTCAATGAAACCATGTCAAAATGAGTATTGTTTACACAAAGCTTTTATTGCCAAATTTCACATTTGAAAGAGATTTTTCATTTTCTTCCTTTGTTTTCTGTAACATTACTGTCAGAATACTTTATCTAATTTGCAGCAAATTGATATATTACAGTAAAAACTTTCATAAAAAATGTTAATAATTGTTGAAAATGATATGTCATTAAAGTGATGACATGCAATAAATGCCGAACATGAGCAAAATAAACATCAAAAATGTTAATTCTGCTTGAAAGAACAAAAACAATAATATACAACATGACCTTATTTGATAGTTTTCAAAAATTTCATTTTTCACTTTGACTGCCTTGGACAAATTGATTAATGCTCAAGATGAGTAATTCCAATAAATAAAATTTTTCGTTAAAATGTTTCCAGAAGAATTTTAGGAAAAGTCGGAAAAAATCACGTAATAGCATAACTGGTTTAAAAGTTATTACCAGAAAAGCACCCCCCCCCCCCCGCCCCCAGTTCAAATAGGGTTGATTAATATTTCTAGCGAGTCAGTCTGTTTTTCTGTTCGAGAAAATAATCTGGTCTGGCTTTTATCTGCAACAACTTCTAATACAGCAAAAAGAATGAAATGAAAATTTAAGGAATCATAGGATTTCAAGTATTTTTGTTTGCAATATTTTCATCAAGGGTTAAATAATGGATAAACAAAAAACAAAACAAATAAACCTTACTAATAGCATGATGCCATTTTTGACAATAGGTGTCATCAAAAAATGACAAATTTTATAATATATTGACTTCGGTCAATATTTATGTCATTCAATAGCATTTTTTATGCAAAACATAATATAACCAATGGATTTTGCGGATAGCGTCATTGAAAAATTGATGAAGTCATTTTGTTCTTTAAATGATGGTGGACATAATTGCTAAGTTTCATCAATAAACTATCACTAATTCAAAAGTTAAATGTGCCCCCCTCCCCCGGTAGCTCTGAGGAGCCTCAAAAAGCATATTAAAAATAGGGTTAAATTAACGTTTCGTTCTTGAGGTACGAGCATTCTAAAATTGCTAGCTTTATTACCTACCCCCAACAGATCTGAAAGTGTTAACCTTATTGCTTATGTCAGAGCCTTTTCATATTTGATGCATCCATTCTTTCAAAAGTTTTAAAGCCCCTACTGTACACTCAGAAGCATCCAACGAGCCGAAAATTCAAAATATCTGTTCTTTTTTTCCAGG
>JAUBWS010137515.1:0-36931 GCA_032270445.1 Darlingtonia californica
TACTTGCAGCGTACAGTTACCAGTACGTTTGAAATATCTAATACTTGCAGCGTACAGTTACCAGTACGTTTGAAATATCTAACTTGCAGCGTAGTACGTAGTAACCAGTACGTTTGAAATATCTAATACTTGCTGCTTACAGTTACCAGTACGTTTGACATATCTAATACTTGCAGCGTACAGGTTCCAATACGTTTGAAATAATATGTTGCAGCGTACAGTTACCAGTACGTTTGATATATCTTAATACTTGCAGCGTACAATTACCAGTACGTTTGAAATATCTAATACTTGCGGCGTACAGGTTCCAGTACGTTTGAAATATCTAACACTTGCAGCGTACAGTTACCAGTACGTTTGAAATATCTTAATAATTGCTGCGTACAGTTACCAGTACGTTTGAAATATCTTAATAATTGCAGCGTACAGTTACAAGTCGTTTGAAATATCTAATACTTGCAGCGTACAGTTACCAGTACGTTTGAAATAACTAATACTTGCAGCGTACAGGTTCCAGTACGTTTGAAATATCTAATACTTGCAGCGTACAGTTACCAGTACGTTTGAAATATCTAATACTTGCAGCGTATAGTTACTAGTACATTTGAAATAACTAACTTGCAGCGTACAGTTACCAGTACGTTTGAAATATCTTAATAATTGCAGCGTACAGGTTTCAGTACGTTTGGAATATTACTTACAGCGTACAGTTACCAGTACGTTTGAAATATCTAACTTGCAGCGTACAGTTACCAGTACGTTTGAAATATCTTAATAATTGCAGCGTACAGGTTCCAGTACGCTTGAAATCTAAATGCGTGGAGCGTGCAGTTTTACTTACAGATTTACAGTTACTTTCAGTACGTTGAAAGAAACTACTACTACTACTTGCAATTATGCCATCTTACCAAATAACTAAATCTGTAGGGAACTTTTACTCAAGGAAATGAACAATTTGGGGATACAGTCGGTTGCCAATGTTCATGTAATTCCTTATTTTCAATATTTTGGTCCAAAATTCAGATTAGGTTAGATTGCGCTATATTGATTCTTTTTTCATTTTCATTTTTAACTTTCTATTTTCTGTCGCTGACTTACGGCCTTTAGGCTGTTTTATTTATCCCTTAAAAACATCATTCAATTTGTTAGATTTTCAACAAGGTTTTTCTAAAACGACGTCAATCAAATACGAAGGAAATGAAGACATTCCAGTGTCTTTTGTTAACGACGGTCACCTCCGGCCAAAGTAGTGCCCGTCGTCAAGGCCTCTGAGCCAATTGCATTGCGTAAATTGCGTAAAAAGTCGAGTACACCGGCTTGAGGTCATAACCAGTTAACAATTACTAGTATTGACCTAGTTTTTGTACTCCCTCTTAACACATATTTGGACCACGACAAGTTATGAAAGTTTCGAGGAAAAAAGCTCTACTACAAAGAAATGTTGCACAAAATTTTGTTTTGGGACAACATTTTCGTAATAACTATTTTGAGACCGACTTCCAGTTTCGCTAATACTACCGGAAGTCCAAATAGTAAAGCCTGAATAATGGATTTCAATACGCTAATATAAAGATAACTTACATCTCCAGGCTCAGGGTGTAGTTTTTTCCCCCAAAATTTAGTTTTTAATATATGACGTCTTATGTATTACCCTTATGAGTTGACAGAAAACAGATATGAAGAAAATCAGTTTAAACGATATTTACATTGCAACATATAGGTTGCTGAAATGTCCACAACCAAGTGTAGATTATAAATTGTCTTTGGGTAAAAAAACAAAACACATTGAACTACTTATTTATAACAAGAAAATGTATTTTAAGATAAATTTTTTACAAATAATCCCCTCAAAAAGATTCTTCAATTTATTATACTACAAAAATTGCTCTCCTAAACTTAAAACCCGATGTAAAATTATATGTTGTCGATAAGATTGACATAAAGCAGGATGTGTAAGAACTTTTACCACAAAGTAGTTACAGCAACACTTGTTTATTTTAACATAAGAAACTTAACAAAACTAAGAAGTCCTAATAAAACAATTACAAATATTAATCAAAATATTTCCCTAAAAATAAAATCTAGTTAGCTCTGACCAATGATTTGTTTTGGGTCTTTCAAGCCTTGGAATTTCTGTTATTTAAAAAAAATGGGGCAGTGCAACAAAGTACCTGTATATTACATGGTGAATCGGCTTATTCCTGTTTGTCTATGTACACAAGTGGCAATGGAAGTAACACAAGTATTATAATTAATTCAATATTAACATAATATATAGCTTAGCTTTCAACTTAAATCAAAACATTGCAATTCAAGACATAAATTCAGATAATGTAAATAATGCACTAAAAGTATTAATTTTTATTCAAATGACATTAGAAAACGTGTCTTTAAAATAATCAAGGAATATTTGCTTGTTACAGTACACAACTTAAAAATGTTATCAAAATGAAAAAAAAAATTAGCAAAAATAAGTCATTATCAAAGTAGGTATCAAACATTCAATATCAAAGTAAAGATGATGATGTTCTAAATAAAACTATTTACATAAAACAAGAGAAAATTAATTAAGATTATAGTAAACAAAAATGCCAAAAATTCTTGACATGGGATACCATGTCCTTAAATGAACATAACGCTATTTACATTACTCAAAATTTTATATAAAATAGGGTAAACTAAGTATCAACACAAATCAACCTCAAAAAATGTTTTCCGTGCGCTATATTTAAAGTCCTTAAAAATGACTGCTTTATATTGCTATTTACATTACTCGAATATAATCAAGTATGAGATTAAATCAAAATATAAAAATTATGTGTTTGTCTAATCTTATTGAAATATCTAATGTTCTTAAAAATAAAGATACCTGGAATAATGACCGCATTATACCGCTATTCACATTAGTGTAATAAATTCTATATTTATAACAGAGTAAATAAACTATCAAAATAAATCAACGTCAAAAATATGTGTTTTTCATATCCTGTATTAAAATATCTAATCCCCTTATATGATAGTACCTAGTTAATGACCGTTTTGAATCGCTATTTACATTACCCAACTTTTTATATACAAAAGAGTAGTATCAAATTGAACCAACATCAAAAATGTGTTTTGCATATCCTATATCAAAAAATATGTGAATAAATTAGATTATAATAGGTTATTAAGGATATGGAAAATAATGCCCTAAAAATGATGATTTTGCATGGTTGATCCATATCTTAATACCTGGCTAACGAATTTTTTTGATTGCTTATGTATAAACTTTATGAATAAAAATATTAACGTAAGCCTATAAAAATAATAAAATGATTACTGTACAATACAATGGCTTAAACTAGCCAACAAAAAGGATAATATTTAAAAATTGTAATGAAAGCAAAAAATCAAAAATGAATGTGGTTAAATCGAGATTAACGAGTTAATTTGAAATTTTCAATCTGAAGGAAATGAAGGAAAAAAGAAAGCTAATTTATCAACCGCTGTAATTAGGGATTTTATCATTGTGTCAAGTTTCAGTTTAATCAAGTCTGTACGAAACTTATAAATGTATTAATAAATGAAACAAAAACATATTTAAATAAAATGGATAAGGTATGAACGGTCTGTATTTCCATTTCATTTGTCCACTACGTCAACAGAGGTGTCTTCGTGATCTTCTTGAAAGCAAAATCCTGAAAAAATATTGTTAAATAATTTCAATCCTGCTTCACAGTTACTTCTCTTATACGCGTGGGAGAATGGGGCAATAACCTAAGGCAGGTATGTGCCAACAAAGGGTAAAAGACAATGCTCTTTACACAAATACCCGTAGCAATGAACCTTGATCAGGGAGACACTCTAGGTTAGAAGCATCCAAAAGTTTTCCATTGTCAGCCCTGGGGTACAAGTAAAAATGTTATTTTTTAGAATCCTCAATCATTAAAATACCTATTCTCAGCCTTGCCAGGCAAAACATTGGCCACGCTACATATGACTAGATCACGGTTTGCAGAGGAATTACTGATTTAAATAATTGGATTATTTTCTTAGATTATTTGCAATAAAATCTCGCTTTTTAGCATAGTGAAATCCTTTTACAGAACTTTAACCTTGGTAAGCGTGGCTTTACCTTCACGTATGAACAAAACAAGTACATAGCAACAGTAGTCCATTTATTATCAAAAATCTCACCATATATCTACCGTGGAAATTTCCCTCACTAACTGATAAATTTCACCCATAATGACTTATAAACCAGGAAGAAAGCACCATATGAAAATAATTAACATCGTTCACGCCTACAATATTTCCAGTCTACCTAACTATTATATGAACACTTCCCCCTCGACCGTATGATGACTTTTATACCCGTAGGTATCTTGTAAACCAGTCTTGGTGGCCACCGTGAACCCATTTTGCCTTCTAGCCAGAGAAGGTTCAAAATCCACTCGCATGTCTTGTTCTTTTCAGTACCTCGAGTTTAAATCAAATACTTCCAGAAAAATCATGATGTCATTTTTTTGCATGATCTCTTGTGCATTTAGCAACCTCTTGCAAATTTTTTGAACTGGTCTGTAAAATACTCAAAAGATCAGGCAAGAAAATAACACCATGGTTTTGTTTTAGATATGTGAAGAAGCTGTAAAATTCTGTAAAGAAAATGCTTTTAACAGGACATACGAGCGGACCTTACCAATACACATAAACAGCCCTAACTTTATAGTAAGGAGATCATACATGTAGTGACGGCAACGGTGTGACGACAAAGCCAACGATCATTTTCTTACATAATATGAAATTATATGTTGTTTAAAGTAAAACTGTATATATACCGAATTCTCACTAATTTGTGCCCCTCTCCAATAAGCGTCCCTCTCTAATAAGCGCTCCCTCATGCTGAAAACATTTTTAAATGCGCCCCTCTTTAATAAGCACCCAGGCGCTTTTACACGGAAATCAATAAGCCCCTGGGCGGGATTTAGAATTTGGAGAAAAGCGAAAATTACGTAATAGAAACGAAAGATTGTCTTTTGAAAATATTTACATGATGTTTACAATTATAATAATTGTTCCCCTCTTAATTTCTGAAGTTTGATTTCTTCTTGAAATGTTTCCACATGTTTTTTTGTTTGTTTCCAATGATATAGTTGAAATCCTTTTGGAGTATTTTAGAAGCTATCAGTTTTAAGGTCTTTGGTGAATTTCAAAAAAACTAAACCACAAATATGCAGTAATCCCTAAACTCTCCAAACAATTGATTTGTGTCAAAAGAAAAGTCTGAACAAAAACAGCTGCATTATTTAGTGTTTCATTGTTTTTAAGAATTTAAAAAAAACTTATGGTGGTCTTTCAGCTGAGGTTTATAAATGTTAAAATAGTTGAAGAATACTCAAAATTTCTAAGTAGTGGATTTATTTTTAGCAAGTGAACTTGTATCAAATAAGTAAAATATAAATGGTATATGAAGTACAAGCTCATGGATGCTGTCTGCACAATGTCATTCTGAAAAACGACACAAAAGTTTTCCAGGTTTTCTTTTATACTGATGCCAATGATGAAAAGGTCTAGCCTAGATGCCTTGTCTTCTTTGTCCTTCTTTTATTCTGATACAAAGTTTTAGTCTAGATGTCCTGTTTTTCTCAATGACCATGACAGTACAAAGACAGCCACCTCAGCTGTGGTTTTGTTTAGAGTTTATGTCTAAATTTGACATTTAGAGCATGTCCGCATGTCCGCATTATCCACATGTTGACATATGTTGACCATAAAAACAACCTCACTTTTTCTCAAAAACAATACTATACAATAGTATACACCACGGACATGATTTTTCCAACTTTAAGTTTTACATGTGTCAAGGGTATTTAGAAAGTGTAGGGATTATTGCATTGTGGTTCATTTTTTTTTTAGACCCTTGTCTCAATGTTTCACTTGAAATCTCAGTTTTTCAATGTAACATTTTGGCTAATAACTCAACCCCCCCCCCTCCCCCCCCCCGGTTGCTTAGAAAATACATCTCTTAACAGTTGACCTATTTGGGCCTAGTTGAAATGTTTTTGGCCAACTTTGAGGATATTTCTTCAATGTTATGGGAAAACTACATATTTGAAATTAATTAATACTGAATTTTCAATAGCCTGAATTTGAAGCTCATATAATTCCTTTTGATTTTTGTCATTGAAGTTAAAGTTCTAAAATATTCTTTCTGTAATATTATTCCCCTCTAAAATTGCCTTAAAAACTTGTTTTCCAACAAGGTAGAACCATACTCCGTGGAAAATAAACAGATGCAGCTACTGACAAGCTTTTGAGACCGACTACTTATTTTAGTTTGTGCAGTTTATAGATTGAAATAAATTTGTATAGACGTTTACCTTATTCTGTTACATCATCTCTTTTATTATGACTTTTGTGACTTGACCAGAGATTACTTCACTCAATTTGTCTGTGTTATCTCCGATTTCCTTCATGTGAATTTCTCTGAAGCCGGTGTTTTTTATTTTAGAGTTCGTTGACTGATAAACATTTTTCATCATTTCGCGTTCTTGATCAGTTAAGTCTGTTATGCTAACAAACAGGATATAGATTTCATTCATAGCAATTCTTCTAGTAGTATCTTCCATTGTCCCACGCGTGCCATGGTCGGGGTAATCACCAATCAAAACCAAAAACTTCGCGGTTTCCTTCCCTTTTTTCCAGTTAAATGCTAAAGCTTCCAAAATGCCATCTTCTTTGTCCTCGTTTAATCTACCCCCACTACAAGTTTGCGCGTTTACAAAGTATTGTAAAGGCTGTAAATCTGTGGTAAAGCTATGCTTGTTCAAATGTCCTTCGTTTCCACGGGCTTTGTACGTTACAAAACCAACCCTGAGCTCTGTGCTGCGACCAGAAAATTCATCTATGTTGTTGCGAATGTTTTCTGTGATTTGTTTGATTTTCTGTTTAGCCATTTCCAAGTAGGGCCCCATCGAACCCGTTGAGTCCAATACGAAACATAGATCAACTGAGAATTTGTTACATGAATCTCGAAAAGTTTCAGTTGAATAACGAAGGTCGCTTCTAATCTTATCTGTTTGCATTCTGTACACCAGATCCATCTCAACAGCCCATGCGTCTTTCAAGGTTTTCAGCTCTTTTCCATCAAAGATGACTTTTTCAACCACCCCTCCAACAGCTTCGTGCAACCCCTCCAGTTTTGGTTCGCCATTGTAGAAGTTTTGAATAGCACTCGGCAAATCGATTGGATTGTTCACAACGATGAAATTTTTAAAGTAACTAAAGATGCCTTCAGTGAATAAACCAATACCAAGTGCAACAACAAAAACACCAAGGCTGTCTGCATACGATAAACTTGCTTGTATTTTTTTCGGTGCTGACGGGTAACCATCTGTTAAAACAAAGATGGTCTTTTCAACATTTGGTCTTCTAGAAGCCGTGCAATGTTGCGTCGCAAATAAGATGGCATCTGAAAGGTTCGACTCGTTATCAGTAAAGCTCAATGCGTCGTATACTTTAGCTTTTGTTACATTGTCCCATTCGTCATCGAAATTCTTTATAAGACGAGTACAAGAGCCAGCAGTGTATAGACTGAACTTGATGTTGCTGTTCTCAAGAGCCGCTAAAATGAGAAAAATATAAGTCTTTGAAAATCTTTAGAGTAAATAAACATGGTGCAAAATTAATTTTGACATCAACAATTTTGCAGATGATTTTAAAGCTAATTATACTGTAAATAAAATTTAATTTTTTTTTGCAGACTAATCGCAGAGAGTATATAAAACGTTTTTTAGAGGTGAAGGATTAGTTTTCATTAATAATGATTTACTATACCAGTGGAATTCTCGTTCTCCAAAATTCGTACATCTTAATTCGCTTGAAAGCTAAATTCAGTTAAGGTATATTTTATTCATATTAGTTTATTTGGTCATATTAAGTTGCGAATGCGTTCCCATGTAACAGCGTCAATTTTGGAATTTTCTATACCCCTTCAATGTAAGCTTAAATTAAATTTATGCATAGCTATACCATAAATGATCGCTAAATAGTTTTCTTCATTGGAAGAATCAAATTGACAATGATGAAGGGATCTTCTGGCTTTACTTTTTCAAAATCAAAGCCTCTGTTCTCACCTGCGAGAGATATAAATGTCTGAGCTGAGCCTATTTCTGCCATTCCAGCCATTGATTTTGACACATCCAAAATGATGGATACCATGTAGTCTTTCCTTGGATGTCCAATCATATTCTCATAGATCTTTTTGTACTGACCATCGGTACAAAGAAATTTGATGTATCCTTTTATTGAAAAAGATGCTCCGTGGTAGTCTTGCATAAGCCTTGTTGGTCGATTGTCAGGAAATGCAAATGAATCCAGAGCGCTTTCTAAAGTGCTGATAAGCACATTATGTTTTGATTCTGCTTCATCAATCGCTTTTGACCGCTGCTCTACAACACCTTGGTTTAGTGCGGTCATTTCTTGAAGACTCTCAGATTTTTTATTGACACCAGTTTCATACCGCTTTTGGAGCTCCTCAATTAAATTTGCATCAACATCTTCATAATCTGGATTTTTGTTAACATCACTGACAAATTTAGACGCTCCCCACTTAATATCAACATCCTGATAGCCTTTTAATCTGTTGCAGCTTGTCAATTTGTCAAAGTCATTTCCTGTAATCTATAAAAATATCATGCAATTTATGATTGAAGCCTTTCAGTTGTATCCGAATCTTTTTTGATGGTTTAAGGGATCTGTAGTAGGGTTAGAACAGATGTTATATAACAAATGATTCGACGTTTTATCGACATGCTTTCGTGAGAATCATGACACCAGTACAACTTTTTGTTCAGTTTTAAGCCAGTAAAGTTAGAATGCAAACACAAAAATTCGAGGAACGACGATATAGATAAATGTTTTAGATAAAATCAGGTTAAGGATACCTCCCTCAAATGATTTTTTTTGAAAATATTTTTTTCCGTCAATTCATATGCGGTTTTTCATGTAGAATCCGATTCTGAAATAAGATTTTCGAAATTCTAAATCTTTAACGAGTTTATAAGCTAAAATTCAAAAATACAAACGTTTCGTTTACTCAAGAGCATTAACCTTTTGTTGAAATAATTAAAGACGTTTCGCTTTAACTGATTAATTATCCATGACCGGTTATAAAACAGACACGAATGGTATAATAGAAGATTTTTGTTTGTTTACTTTTTCACATTCCATAAACATCACATTAATAATGGGAGTTAATCTCTATTCGGTTTTTGTTTACTTAAACTAAAGAGGCAAAAAGACATTTTTACAACAAATTTATGGTGTCATAAGAGAAACCTTATATATTTTTGGAAGAAGTGTGTTTCAGGAAAAGTTTGGCAAACTTTTCAAATGAGAGACGGTTACAATTGCACAAAAAATTAGGAAAACGAGAGTTGCGGAGGCGGAATGAAACTTTAAAAAGGTGATGCGTGTAAATTCTTATTTTTCACTTTAAATTTTTTCATCGAAATTATTATGAAATGAAATCTAACTCATTTCATAGGTATTTTTATCAGCTTTAAGAAAATATTTATTTTTGATGAAAACAAAAAAAACACACATCGTACTATGAAGGAAAAACCAAAATCATGCGGAGATATCGACTATCCTTAATGATAAAACCTAGATAAATTGTTCTTCTTTTTAATTAACTTTAGCCATTGCCAAGGCAAGTACCTCAGATGTTGACTTATTTAATCAAGGATAAAAACTAGAGACTTGGTATAAGTATTTAGTAGAGATTTGCTGGCAAGGAATTTTCAAATTTTAGCTGAAGCATTGCTATAATCAAAAAAGTAAAATAGATCAAGGATTCATGAAAAACTAACCTTAAATAGGGTTTCTACTCCAAGTGAAGAGGTCTTGAAACTTCTTGCTATTTCTCTCAGGTTGTCGTCAATGAGATAGGTAATGCCTTCAATTTGCTTTTCAAAGTCTTTTTCAGGATCAGTTGCAAACCACTGCTTTTTTGCAATGATATCCAATACCTTTTCTGCATGGTTAACACTTTCGTTGAAAAATTTGATTGATTTGTCTTTGGATGGGTGTGTTGTCAATATAAGTAAATTGGCTCCTCCAGCTTTATATTTGAAATGTTCATACGACTTGCAATCGGTCTGTTGTAAAATTCCATCAGTAATGAGAACAATAAAGCGGTGCTCACTTTTTAACTTTGTTGAATTGTATACTTCATTAGCTACAAATTTCAAGGCATCGAGAGGCAATGTTTTTCCGTTAGGATTGGATAAAGCTTCAACGATGTACTGTCCTCTTTCTTCATGCAATTCATCTTGAAATTGTTTTAAGATATCATGACATTCTTCGCCACTAAAATTGACAACAGCTGTTTCGTATTCCATTTTTTTCATTGATTCCAAGAGTACAATCAATATGTTTAGTGATAATGTCATCTTTTCACCATTCATACTTCCAGAGTTATCAACCAAAAACAAAAACTTATAGTTCTGCTTTTCAGCTGGTGCTGTTCTTATCTGAAAATTGCCACTTTTGTCTATTCTTTTTAATTCAGTCATGATCCTTATACAATTTGATTGAAACGGTCGTGTTAGTTTCGCTAGAAAATGATATCTCAGTTTTTGTTTATCAACGGAATGCAGGGCTTCACTATCTTGATATTTACCAACATTTACTGAGACATCGATTTCATTCAACTCTCTCAACCAATCTTCTGAAATCACTTTTCTCTTGATGAAGTCTTCATCAAGACGTGCAGAGAAAAATTGATGGCCGTCAGGTTCACCTCTGAGATCTTTTTCTTTAAGTATCGTCTCATCATAAATGTTTTTTACAGTTTTCATCTTCTGTGATGCAATCCCTTTGTTTTGCAGCTTTTCTTTTAATTTCAGCTGCACTTCTTTTTCAATTTCTTTTATGACGATTTCATCGTTCTCCGATGTCAAAAAGTCAGAATCTTGTACCATTGTACCATTACGAACGTTTATTGGAATATTTGAATTTGAATCAAATGGGACGAACGCCATTTCTTCAGTGATTTTTATATCACTACCAGAGAAATTTTTCGTTTGCATTAGGGCATTTTCTACTTTGGCTTCAAGTCTTTTCGTTAATGGCACTTCATCAATATCATAATCGTAGACATTAATTTTAAGATTCAAATTCATCCCGACTGATGCAAAATTCTCCTTCAGTAGCTCTTGATCTTTGTCATTGACATAATTGACTAAGGTGTTTATATTTTTCTTAAGTTTGTCTTGCAACTTTTCAAACATTGAATCGAAGTTTCCTTTAATTTTTCGGGCATTCCAAATGAGATGTACCACATGGAGTGTTCTCCACATTTCAGCCAGCAGTTTCAATGCTTTACAGAGAAAATCAGGTGATAATTGATAGGTCAGTTTTGGGTAAAATTTTAAGAGGTTGTTAATAGTTCTTATCCTTTCATTTACGGTGTAGCACTTATGCAAAATCGATGCCAATTCAGGAATGTTGATTCTGGCAGCATATGTAGATTTCTTTAACTTTTTAAATATTTGAGAACTTTGAACTTCATTAAAAATAGTATCAGCCATTTTTAGATCGAGATGAAGTTTTTTTATATAAGCTACAAATCTTTCTTCTGATAGTTCATTACTTGGTAAAATAATCTTTTCAACTGCTTTTTGATAATTTTGTTTTGGTAGATTCCCGTCTTTGCTTAGTGAAGGAACCTTCTCCTCAAGTGCTGCCAAGTTTGTTACGCTGATCTGGAAACTCCCATGCTCTTTTCTTTGGATTAGGTTAGGATCAATTCCTGACCATTTGATAAAGGTGCTGCTATTTCTTTTGTTTCTTTCAAAAACGTCAATTGCAATGAGACTGAATGATAGAGACGAAACAACTTTAAGAGGATAGTTCTTAGAAATCAACATTGGTACCAAAGATGCAAACAACTTTTCTATCAGCGTTTCTTGGAACGGTTTAATACTTCTTGCAAGTTTTGTCATGATAAAAATCAAATCTTCAATATTCTTCTCATTGATGTTGTTCTTGCTCAAGAGATTATGAACTGTGTCAGATAACTGGACTACTGATTTCCAAAATTGTGACCCGTATTTAAAACTGTGTTTTTGCTGTATTATCTTCATTAGATCAAAAAACAGATCAATAGCATGTGCTTTTGAGCCATTGTCTTTGGCTAAGTTAAAATTTCTCATAATAGAGAACTGCAGTTTTCTTTCTTCACTACAACACAATGCTTCAGAAACTTCATATGCGACATTCTCGACCGTTCTAGTTTGAAGATTTGATCTACTTGAAACAAGGATGATAGGGGCCATGGCACTGACTACAGTTTTCAATGATTCCGGAACGTTCTCAAGATTTGAGACTTCTTTTAAACATCGTACCAATTTCTTTTTATTGCCCAATGATACATTTACTTGTGACACGCATTTTAGAGCTTTAGCACATGTCGTTTTTGTAATTGAAAGATGACATATCAACTCTGTAATTCCTGGTAAGGTTTGCTTGTTGTCCACTTCTAAATTTGTCAAAATAAATTCAGACAGTTTCAAGACATCTAATACGATTTCTGAGATTTGAACACCAGAATTTTCAAACCACCGAAGAAATAAAATTTCGCGTGATTTGCAGCATTGATTATCTAAGTATCTCTTTCCATAACTGTGAAGGTATTTTCCAATGTTTATGACATTTGGTAATGTTTCTGATGGTTTATTTCCAAGGGACAAAATATCTTTCGTAACATCATAAATACCTTCAAGGTTTTGATAGCCAAGAGCATCGACATTTATACAATGACTATGTAACAGTTTTATTACTTCAGCGACGCAGTGTAGGCTATCACTGCTACCAAAGGAAACAAAAAAATCGTTGGCTTGCATTTCCAAGGTGATGTCCTTGAAATTATTTTGATAATCAAGGTGAAACTGCTTGACAAAGTTGAAGGCCGTTTCATTAAAGATGCCTATTTTTTGTAAAATCTTTTGGGCAGTTTCATGTATTCCAACGTCAGAAGTTTTATCAAGAAACTCGTTGATGACATAAATAACTTCAAAAACTTTATCGATAACACTTTTTTCTATTGCTTGTTGATGCAGAATGCATTTAATTTGGCTGATAGGGCTAGAAGGTGATTTTGATGATTTATATTTTCCTATTGATGTTTTCAAAAGCTTAAGATCACTAACAATTTGAAAATTGGAATTCTCAGTTGGTTTATGGAGATTGTACAACTCTGCAGCACAATATTCAGCTACTTGGGAGACTGCAGCGGCATTTTTGTCAATGAATAGCGTGAATATGTTAGTTGTTGCTCGATAAGTAGAAAGTTGAGACGACTGACTTGTTTTGACCTGATCTAAGTTATACAGTAAATCAATAATGGTTCTTTTGTCAGTAACCATCTTTTGTAAATCCAATAACAAATGAAAGACTGCAGCTTTGTCAAGTTTAGCAATTTCCAATTTTGCTTTGTACTCCTCCAAAAAGGATTCATAAGGAACAGTCCTATCTTCAAATTCTTTGAAATTCTCACGGACAACCTTCACCAAATCGCCATGGCCAATTGTTTTAGATATGCATTTTTCACCGCATTTCATGACGGCGTGCAAAGCGGAGACGATATTTCCAATTTGAATTGCATCGGTGCATTTTATGATCTTTCCAGCAGTTTTTAAAGCCTCATTGAAATTTACAGCAGAACAAAAATCATCAAAATGTTTCTTTACTTCCATTAGATTACTTACGCAATCAACAGGAACATTTGGAAGCAGACTTGAAACAAACTTGATAACACTTACAAAATCAGAATTTGATGATGATGATTTAATGTAGTTTGAAAGGCTGTTTGCTATGTCAGTAACGAGTTTCCCTTCTTCTTTACCAATAACCATGAGCAAAGCTTTTGTTTCATTGGGGATAGTCAACTTGTCAAAAAAATCGTCCGTAACGTCACAGTCATAGCCAAAAGATATCATCAACGCCTTTACTAGGTTAAAAATTGTTGAAAGATCAGGATTCTTCGGTGTACATAACAGTAATTGTATCTTACTTTTGATTTTTGTGAACAAACCCTCTGTAGAAATCGCTTCAATAATATTTTCATACAACTCGTTCTTGACCATGTCTTTACCAATGATCTCGTTGATAATATTTGCAAGTTGAAGCTCAGTGCTTGGATTGAAAATTTTTTGTAAAAATCCATTAACGAGACTTAAATTGCGGAGAAAGCCTTTCTGTGATGATACCAATTCACTGTCTTCAATTCGTTCTTCGTAATTTTCAATTATCATGTATAAAATTGAACCAGTTTCTGATATTTCTGTAAGAGAATGGAACGGTTCATTTTGAAGTATTTCCGAAATTTTCTTCAATATTTGACTAGTTTCAGATACATTTTTCTTTCCAAAACAAGCTATTACCGATTCTAAGGTACCAATGTCTTTCGGGGAATAGTAATGTTCAAAAACATCACAGAGATACCGATTTAAAATTACAATTTGAGAAAATGATTGGGATCGGTTTTTCTTGCATAATTCTTCAGTTGTCTCAAACATCTGTTTAAGTGGATACAGCGCTAAGATATCACATAAGTTTAGACCAAATTTGGCACATGATTTTTGGAATTCATTTTGTTCTAACTCGTCATTTTTGAATAATAAGATACCAATAGTATCTTCGTGGTCTTTTAAAATGGATGCCGGTAACAAAAATTTGATGCATTCATGGATCACATGAACGTCTCTATTCCACAGCGACTTAATTAGGATAGGTGCTAACACAAATGATCTATCTAACAATTCTCTAAGTACCAATGGGAATAAAAAAGTGGCCAGCCATTTTAAATTCTTTTCCAAAAGTAATTTGGTGTATTCTACAAGATAAGGTATACTGTCAAGCTGTAACTTCGATGATACCATAGTAAAATCCAACTTTTTATTGCTTGAAAAAACAGGCAAACACTTTACTTTGTTATCGTAATTGAGACGCAGATGCTCGTTAATTTTTCCTGTTAGATTATCAGTTTTTTGAAGCTCATATGTGTTTGATGTTCTTCGTGGTAAAGTCAATCTGCCCATGTCTCTTGTATTAGGTTTCAAAAATGTGTCAACAAAGTAAAATATAATGTCCTTGCAGCAGCCATTTGTAACGGCAATTGATGAGCGTGATCTCCTAGTCAAATCTACAATCTTTGGATAAGTTTTCAGAATACTTGTAGTTATTATATATTTGATATCAAATGTAATTTTTTGTTGTTCGGAGTTACATAAGAATGTGACCCTACCCTCCTGTAAGCTAACTTGTGGTCTTATGAAAATATCAATCAGTCTTGTCTCATCTTCTTTCACTATGATAGGAAACTCTACATCAGTAGTATTTGCCAAAGTCATTCCACTGCAAAATATTGATTGAATCTCAAGTGTTCCGTCTGTACACTTCAATTTAATTTCTCTCTTAATTTTCGTCCCAATATAATGTGATTCAATTTCAAACTGACTTGTTAAAAACTTTATTTTTGGCAAAAATGTTTGAACAACCAGCGTCTGTTTAAAGTCACTTATGTGTAAGTTATTTCTGTCAAAAACCTGTATCAAAATTTCTTTTACAACTTTAAAATCGTCGCTTGCTTCAATGCGCATGTGAGGCGAAAATTTTTCTAACGGTCTCAAACGTATAAAATTTGCATAAGTGTTGTTATCATTGATTGATATCTTTAAGTCTAAATCACATTCTCCTGTGTTTTCAATGTTGATATCTTTGAAAACAGTTTCAGCAAATGGCATTAATGATAAAGTTATTGGTTTATTATTCAACTTCGTTAATAATGTTCCTTTATGAGTAACTGCAATTTTTGGTTGAACCGCGTTGTATTTGACCTGAATCTCGAAAAATACACTATTTGAGAAGTACACTGTAAAATACTTTTTATACTTTCCTTCTTGATGGTCGAAGGTACAGCGTATGATTTGATTGGTTTTTGATTTAGAGTTCAATTCAAAATCTTCTTTCTCAAATTTGATGTCATTGTCAAGAGAACGAAACTTCAACCTTAACGGCATATCAAGTGGATTTTCAATTTCCAGTTGTGATTTTAATTCTTTACCAACTGTGACGATTCCAAAATCTATATTTAGTAATGATTCATCCATACCACTCCAAAAAACTTGCGCAAAGTGGTCTGTTGGCTGTATTTCACTGACTTTCTGTTTAAGCTCAATAATATAATACAATTCTGGCATGTCTTTCCTCTTTACAGACAGTTTTAATTTTTCCGTGTAAGGTTCTGTTCTGGGATTAAGGTTGGCAACTCTTGACTCAATTTGAACAACTTTTTGCTCTTCACTTTCCAAAGTACCATAATGCTGAAACTTCTTGAAAGAAATCGGTGAGCTAAATTCATAATTGCAAGGTAAATACATGTTGTCCAGTACTAACTGAGGTCTTGGCATGCCCGACATTGGTATACCCTTCAAAAATGTCCCAAAGTCAACTGAAAAATGTTTAGTGTCCTGGGTACCTTCTAAGTCAATTATAGTGTAATTATCTTGAGAAACTTTTGACTTGTCAAACATTACTGCTTTAGTTATATTGGGTTTCCATCCAAGAAGTAAATCCAATTTGTTTCGCAAATCATCTTCCTTCTTTTTCAACGAAGAAATTATTCCTAAATTTGGTGCTGTAACCCCTTTACCATAAACATCAACTTTTACTTCTTCTTCAATAGCAACTGCCTGTTCCACAAATTGAGGATTTACAATCAATAACGTTTCTGCCATGCTGCATATTGCTTTGAAAAAATCATTTTGTTCTAAATTCTCTAGTTTTTCTTCCAGATTAGTGACAATGTCAACAACTTGGTTTATGTGATAATTCTGTTGATTTGTCCATACATTTTCAACTTCAAATACTCCTTTATAAGAAGAGAGATCGTCGGGATTTTGTAGTTGCGGATGACTAAAATGTTGCTGAAAAGCTGTCACGAAGTCTTTAATAAATGCCTTTAATAAGGATTCGCATTTTAATTGATGTTTTATTAGTATCCCACAAACTTTTGAAATTGATAATACATCCTTAAGTGATAAATGCTCCGGATCAAGGCCCTGCATAACTCCATTTTTATCACTTTCTTGTATGGCAGTTTCATCAAGAATATTTTTAAGATCGTAGATTTTGCTTTTGATACTGAAATTATGATTGTTTTGTATGCTTGAATCACTGTTCATTTGCTGTAAAACATTCATTGGTTTTGTTTTAAGCAAATCTCTGATACATTTATCAGTCTCTTCTATGATCCTTTTAAGTTGTTCACGACTGAAGTCATCTTCGTTTGAATCCAAATGATAACGTTCATCTAATTTCAATGCATCTAGGTTGACAGTCAGGGAAACTGAAAACATCCCTTTCAAACCAAGACTTTTACTTCTTACTACAAACATTTCATTAGTGCACTCTTTAATTTCTAAGTTTGCAATTTTTCCTTCCAATAGGAGATTGTTTTCGTTATAGAAGATTTTCAAATACAACGGAAAATTATAGCCACAATTCTTTCTATTCGAAAATTTTACTATATCTAATAATGTAAAATCAAATTTATGTAACTTTTCAATGTAATTCAAATCTCCTTTCCTGATTATTTCTTCGCTGCTGTCAAGTAACTCGTATCTCAACTGGCAGTTTTTGAGGTAAAAAGATCTTACTGGCCGTTCCAGTTCAAGAAACTGAAGTTCTACAGAGTAAAACACATCAAACAATGTTTCGTCAAATTGAATTCCATCCAAGTGACATTTAAAATATTGTAACAGCTGGTAAAGAGTTTTATACATTGTAGCAACTTTCAATTTGGTGTTTTCGTCAACGGAATCTGTCTTTTGTAAATAGAAACACAGATTACAGCATTCTTGAATAAACTTGTTCAATTTTATTGTTGTTTCCTTCTTGAATGTTTCATCCTGCAAACATTTTTCTTTTTTCAACACTTTATTTTTCTGATCTTGCAAGTATGAAAAATGGCCAATCCAGTCATCAATGATTTCCTCAACCTTAGCCTTGGAATGGTCAATTTCTTTATTATTTGACTTAAGTCTTTCAAAAATTGATCTCAACTTGTCAATATTGTATTCTAGTTGAAGGAAAAAGTATTTATCCCGTGAAATCATTAACGTTGAGCTTTCACTAAAAATTCTCTTGATATTTCTTGTTGATTTGATTGAACCGGAAATATTCTTCAACTGACACAGGTGCTTGAAGAACGGTAAAACCATTTTCTGAAAACAAAGCTCTTGGTTTGCATAAATTCTTGCATCACGGAAGAATTTACATGTGTATGCTGCCATTTCCTGTAGACTATCTTTAAAAAATTGTAGCAAAAGTCGTTCTTTTTTCAACATAATCATATCTTCTTGTTGTTGAAGTGATTCAAACTCCATTGATTTCAGGCTTTGCTCCACGATTAATTTAAGAACTACATCAACAATGAATTGACAAATATCTTTTGCTACGTGTTGTACTGACTGTAGTATATCTTCTGGAATTTTCTTTTTGGTGAAAAATGATATGAAGTTATTTGTAGAAGTAAGCAATGACATACCTTTCAATGTGGTTTGGCTTACTTGTTCAAAAGCAAAAATCCCAAGAGCACCCCCAAATTTACCTTGTAAGTCATCCGAGCTGTCCACTAATCCATTTGGTTTTACAAAAAAGCAATCCACAAATGAAGCGATCAACTGCAGTATGACAACAGCCTCAGGTAAAGATGGACAGATTTCAATCCACACTTTTAACAGGTCCAGCACAAAGTTTTTAAATGTTTGCAAAAAATTTGACAAATTCAGCAAACTAACCAGGGATGAGTTTTTGGTTTTCGCTTTGTGGTTTTTTTCAAACAAGTACGCCGAATCAAGAACTTCTCCTAAGGTATGCAATGATATTGTTTCTGGGGGATTATTTAAACATTTTCTTTGTTGACAGAGCTTTTCAAATAATCTAGTTCTTTCAGTTACTTCGGGTACATCTT
This sequence comes from Darlingtonia californica, assembly GCA_032270445.1. Classification (NCBI taxonomy): domain Eukaryota; kingdom Viridiplantae; phylum Streptophyta; class Magnoliopsida; order Ericales; family Sarraceniaceae; genus Darlingtonia; species Darlingtonia californica. The sequence continues at coordinate 19,022 of JAUBWS010137515.1, forward strand.
TTTCACCACCTATGTAATCTAAGATATCTTGCGGAACATTTTCGTATAGATCATACGATGCATACAGCAAGTAGTTTGAAAGAAACCTAACCATACCATTCAATTGCAATTGGTTTATTGTTCTGCCATCTTTTGGGAATTCTTGTTTGAGTTTGATAAGCGAACGGCAGTATCCCACTAATGTCTTCAAAAGATTGCTTGCTTTCTTTGTTTCCAGTTGTTCTCCGCTTTCCTTCCAACTAAGCGTTCCTTCTATTAAAGAAACAGCGTTTATCTTCATATTCAACAAGTCTATATTTGTGTTTCTTTCCTCCTCCCGTTGGAATGATATTTCTATGAAGGCATCAAAAGCGCGAAAAACACTAGATATAGCACAGTTCTCTATATTTGCAAATCCTTTTAAGATTTCATATAATCTTGATTTGGTTCCCAATACATCTATAATGGTGCTTGCGAACTTTCCTTTGTCAGGTTGTGTTTCTTCCAGTCTTTGTCTTAATTCAGCTTTAAGTTTGAGCATTCTGTTATTATCTTCCTCATTATTTGTGATTCCGCTGTTTAAACAGGTTTTCAATTCATCGTAAAACTCTGCTTCAAAAATGAATGTATCGGATTTTGACGGAAAAATTTTGCACAAAACATGCAAAAGTTCTTTACTTTGATTGAAATATTGTTCCAAAAATTCATCTATATGTTGAACTAATCTGTCAATCTCTTCTTCAATGCAGATTTTAAGAGCGTCTTCTTCTGTTTTAAATTTTTCCTTTATTTGATTCAAATTCGTTCGCAAACCAGTTAGCTCTTGTGATAATATATTTCTGTTATTTTCTTCATTCATAAATTTGTCAAAAGGAGAAGCAAAAGGGTATTGATTGTAGCGTTGTGAGCCATCATTAGTTTTCTCCTCTAATTGTTTGATATTTTCCTTTAATTGGGCTTCTTTAACTCTTAACTCGTTAATCTGTTTATGTCGCTCTTCAAAGGATTCCCCTCTAAACACATTCACTCTTGTTTCAAAATCAAGCTTTTTTAATTGATTCAAGCCTTCCGAAATGTCTTGCCAAAATATTTTGCAGACATTAAGGATATTGGTGCAAGTAAACAATACAGTAGCAACAGAGTCTTTGTCATTTGTTTCCAGACATTTCATGCTAACTTTTTTTATTTCTGCATATGCAAAATTTGAGATATTTAATACGAATGTGTCTGATAGAATGGATTTTCCATTTACGCTGAAAAACTTCTCAACTGAGTCCAAAAACTCTTTATTGATCAGATCGTTTGCAAGGAATTGCAAAGTCTGTTTTTGCAATTGACGACGTATAGTTGGCGACTGAGTAATGAAATGACTGAAGTCACTGATGGTCAAATAATCCATCTTAACAATGTAATCATCATGACTGGATTTACATTGGAGAATACGCTGGCTTACTCTCTGTGAAGCTTCCTGTAGCTCTTTCAATCTTTTGCTTAAAACACCCAAGGTTACTGGATATTTCTTGCTGCCAATGTAGCAAAATTCTACAAGATCGTTTAAGCTTCCAAATTCTAAAGTGTTTAAAGCATTTAGTCTTTCTTTCCACAAAATATTACTAAGCAAAACGAATTTCTCGTGTGCTTTACATAGCTCCAGTGATTCATTTTTCAAAGTACTTTCGATTTCAATAATGCAAATCATGCTGTCTGGTGATTCCACAATTGATTTCAATTTATTAATATTTTCGTTTATTTTCTTTATGTCGTCCAACTCGCTGCTTTGTAAAGCAATATCCATAGCTTTATTTATTGTATTAGATTTGACAAGTTTAGAGAGCAATGCGTCAAATACTTCAACATTGATTTTCTCATCAAACTTCTGAAGCCAAGACAATAGAGGACCACCAACGCTTTGCAGTAAAGCTTCACAGGTGGAAGATTTTTCCAGGTTCTCTATCAAATCTTTTAGACCTTTACGGTTTGAGTTACTGATATGTTCCGAAATCAAGACCAGTGCCTCAAATATTCTTTTGAAATATGCTTCTTCATCATTACCATCGCATAACGATAAACAACTTAAATTAATTTCACAATGGCTAATAGCATTGTAGAAGCATTTTCGGAGCTGTTCCGTAATATAATTTTCATTTTTGAGCGCTTGAAATTTGGCAATCTTTAAGGTATCAATTGTTACACGGCCGATTTCTTGTGGTTGCTTCATCTCTCGCATCATGAATAAATTGACTTTTTGCTCGTTTTTAGCAATAGCGCAAGCGGTTTCTACTTCGTATCTCAGATTTTCAATGACAAGGTGATACCGATCTTCTTTAATGTCTGGCCAAGTACGTAGTTCTTGTATGATTGATGCAGTTCTTGATAAAAATTGACGAAACCCATATGCATTAGCTTTGTCGTATAATTTTCTAAGCTGGACAATATACTCAGCTATTAGATTTTTCTGCAAAACACCTGTTTTTTTCAAATCAATTTCTTTCTCTTCAAGAGCTTCATATTCAGATTCACACCGTAAGTCAGCAATGTAGAACTGAACATCTTCACGTACATCTTCGGAGATATAATGTTGTAGAGATTTATTGATTAGTTTCTCGATACTTCTTAAATTCTCCTGTAAATTAGACTTCACCAATGGTCTCTTGTTTTTATCAAACTTTATAGAAGCCATCATCAACTCAGTAGCTTTTCCAAAACATTTCGTTGCTTCGCACGTAAAATCGAAGGTTTCACATGTAATGTGCCTTTGAGCTGCAAAATTGTAGTATTTGTTTATCATCCTTTGATATTGTTCGTAGAGTTTGAGAACAGCTATGTACTTTGGTACATCTTCGCTTGCACAATCAATTTGCAACTTGTGAAGGCTACTGACATCTCGTAATAGGTGTTCATTTGACTTTAGAAGTAAATGTAGTTGTGCTTGGTCTAAAAAGTTTTTTGGTGCAACCTTGTCCAGCATCTGTGTACGTTTATTCTCAAGCCCATTATATACTGATTCAATCCCTTTTATTTCTTTAGAAAAATCTGAGAAGATTGAAGCACGTACAAGATCCAAAAAACCATTTAGTTGCTCGAAGGAATGATGAAGAATTGATCGATTTTCATTTTTGAAGAATCTAAAGGACTGAAAAAATCTATTTGTCAAGTCTTGAAGGTCTGAAATATCCTCTCTTTTTATGTGCATCTTTTTCCTCAAACTTCCTTTGATAAATTTTGACAAGATAAGGGCTACTGTGTATAGATCTTCGAATCCATGATCATTTAATATTGCTACATGCTTTTCTTCAAAAGTTGCATCCCCACATCCACGTTCAATGCACTTCTTCATTACTTTTGAGCTTAATTTTTGCGAATCCTTTTGAAGTGAGAAATTATAAATTTTCACTTTAGCATTCAGTAAATCAACGAAATCAACAATAACTAAACATTTTGCATCTTTTGAAAAAATCACCCAATAATCTTCATTAACTTCAGCGACAAAAGCATCTATTTCACTCTCTTCTATAATGTCGTCAACCAGTGATAATCTTACACGGCCTATTTCTGACAATTTAGGTAGTATTACTTTGAAAAAACAGATAATGTCTGAAGTTTTCAGACAAAAGTAAACGTCAGAATCTGTAGAAATATCGATCTTTTTTCCTTGATTATGATTTAGTATCCATTTATCAATAATTTCACTCCTTTGATATTGTTCAAGAGATTTTAAAATCCAGTCGCACTTCCTATACCTTGAATCTTCCAAAAGCTGCAAAAGCTCGTTTTGGTAGGATTGAAGTTGTAGGTTTAGTTCTTTTTCCTTTTTCTTTTCTGCTTTGTCTTCTTCTTCAGCTTTGTCTTCCTTATCCATCTGATCTATAGAATTGTCATCTTCCTTTGGTATTTCAATACAATCAAAACTGGATAGTTGTTCGATATCTGTAATTTTTTCTTTGCATATTTTAATCAAGTCTATTTTTATTATCACTTCCTGCAGAATACCCTGCATCAAGTCACAATATTTAATTTCATTGATAAATAATGCTGTGACGGAATTATGTGGTTTTTCCAAAATTGAAAGTGGCATTTTTGTCATGCATTCAAATTTAACTGCCAAGAATTCAGCTCTTATTAGTTGTGAAATAACAACTTGATCTCTTTTCAATTCGGGATATTCATCAAAAATTGATTTGATGAGTTTTTGTCTTTCAATTGAAGAATCAATAATTGGCATTTGATACTTTCTCTCGAACTGACTCGCAAATACCATTCTTCTTTGGGCATCCCCATCTGAGCTGCACTGAGATATGATATTTTTTGACAAAACATCATATCTACAATTTGACATTTGTTTTAAAAAAATTTTGTAAGTAGCTATGATGCCAATTTCATTGACCATACCCTCTATCTTATCACACGTTTCTATCTTGCTTTTGCCTGAATAAGTTTCGGCAAGAAGATGTTTCAGTTTTTGAAGAAGGTTTTTAAACATATCTACATACAATGATAATGAAAGAATCAAGTTATACCGCCCTTGACAATCATGAAAGCTGCAATTGGCTACATACTTCTGGAGTTGACTACGAAGGCATTTAATTTCAGTTGCCATTCGAGGTAATACTCTATCCAGTGTTTCCAATGTTGATTGGTTCGTAAATTTTTTGATTTCGTGTATCATCAATTCAATTTTACTGATGCAATCTTGATTTATTTCATCGCTTCTTTTGATTTGCAATGAATCTGCTATTTGAGCCATTTGATCAAAGATTGGAATCAAAATTTGATTAACTTTATCGGGGTTTGTTTCGCGATTGGTGGTCTCAATTATACGACCGATGAAACAGATCAAATCAAGACTAAATCTTCCAAATTCTGCACAAATATCACTTGTGTTACACGCAGCTGATTGTGGGATTTCATCAACAGCATCTGTCACTGGTAGTTGCTCCATAGCGTCCACATACCACCCCATTGCAGCTTTAACATCATTTTTGTCTTCTAAACAATCAATGTAAGATCTCTGAACTGCAAAGGTTAACGCTATTATGGGACTTATATTATGGATTTGAACCAGCTTCAGTATGATATTTGCGACATTAAGTAAATTTCGAATGCCGAAGCAATAATTTTTGACTGATTTGACTTCTTTGTTTTGTAAACCTTTGCATATTTCCTTATGGAACTGAAGCAATATTTCTATAAGGCTTTCGTGATTTTTGATCATTTTTAAGTGGTGACAAAGTATATCAAATACTGGGCTTGTTTTGAGCGATGATGAATCTCTAATCATATCTAGTCTTGGCATGTTGATGACTATGCACCTATTTTGCAATGCTGAACTGAGGACGTTGCTTCTTTGATCAGTATTATTTGTTGCGATAAATCTAAAATCTTTATGGACTTTCCCATTTTGTCTTGTTAGCAACTCATTTGAGGCACCTTCGTAAAGTTGGAGTTGAGGCTCCGCTTCCAGTAATGAATTCAACCTTTCAATCACGTCACCAGGAGCTTGGCCAATATTGTCCAGTAAAAACCAATATCCGTTTCTAATTGCTTCCATTAAAGGTCCCTCTATGAAGATGAAATGCACACCCTTTTGCTGCAGTGCTTGGCAATACTGTGTTAAAGTATTAACAGTAAACAACACTGATTCTTTAAGATTGGTGCTATTGTCAGTTGTTTTGCTTTTAAGAAGATTTGTAATTTTGATAAACTCATCACAAGCTTTCATCCAATACTTGCAGTTCAATGACTTCTCGTTGTCCAAAACTTCTAGAAATTTTTGATGAAAAATTGACAGTTTTTGAAACAGGCTCACGTCATTATTTTCAAAAAAACAGAATTTGAGAAATAAGTGGATTGACTCATTCAGGATATGTTTGATCTTTTCTAGTAGATTTGCATCATTGCTTACCACCCAAGAACCGATGAGGTCACTACTTGTTGTATCTTTTGTTACAGGGAAATTGATTAGCTTTCTTTGAGCTAATTTTGCAAGACTGATAACAAGGGAAGTTTTTCCAGATGAGTTCCCCCCTTGTAGTAACACAGCTAATCCTGTTTTCATCGCGGCACTGACTGTTACCATATTTTCACATATGAAAGGAGTAATATGATATGGCTTCTTTGAAGGTTCTTGGTGCTTTCCTTTCTTAATGTACAAAAACCCAATCCTAACAAACTCTTTCAGTTCTGCTTCCAGATTGTGAATAATTTTATGTATTTTTCTTGTCTCGAAGTTTTCAAAGCTATTATTTATTTCTTTCCTGATATAATTTTGTTCTTTATTTCCAGGAAAACGTTTTGCGTAAATCAGCTCTAGGTTTGTTTTGATACATTCGATGTTAATAGCGCTTAGGGATGCTGAATTTTCTTTTCGCTTTAATGGATCCTGTAGACTAAGTTTTTGAAATTCTGATGTCTTTTCCATCAACAGTATGAACTTTTTTATGTCTCGCAAGTTGAAGGGTTCTTGTTTATGGAACAATGCATTTTGTTTTGCTATCTTAGAGACCTTAGTGTGAAATTTAAGTATTGGAACTACCAACGAAAGAGGAATACAACCGTCGTTAATGGCATTTGTCATTTCATAACCTGCAATTTTCTCCAGTTCATTTTCATCAAACTCAGTCAAATAAATTGTGGTGAAACAAGATGATATGGCTTCTGGCAATTTGTTTCTACCACCACCAATTATCTCCGGATTTTTGGTTGCAAATAGGCGGACTCTACCTAGTTTTATCATTTCCCCTGTCGATTCTACGCAAAATGTTGAAGAGCCATTTAGAATAGGCATAAGTTTCTGTAGCACCGTTGGATGAGCTAAGTTTAACTCGTCCAGTAGTATCCAAGTTTCCGCATTACTTTTTAAAGCTTTCAGTAATGTTCCTTCGACAAAATCGAAGGTTCGTTTTCCTGATACAATTTGCGGTAAAAAGTTTCCAATTAAATCTTCATATGTTGTATTGCTACTCATATTTATCCGAACACATTCAAAACCTAGCGCTTTAGATAGTGCTTGGATGATTTTTGTCTTTCCGATACCAGGGGGGCCATTTAACAGAAGCCTTAGACTACTTTCAGCCGCAGCAAAGACTCGACATATGTTTCGAAACGTGGATTTAGATACAATAATATCCAAGCTCACCTTTGCATTAGCAAACTTTGCTTGCATTGCAAGCGAGCAAACCAGGGGTGTATCTTTTAACTTTGCAAATGACACTTCGCCTACGCGTTCAAAATTCAAAATTTCTTTTTCTTGTGACAAGTCTTTGCCTTCAATAGCTGGTATCAGTAATTCATAATTTGTTGAGTGCTTTTCAAAACCAAATTTCTTCAAAACTACGTTACATGGATGCTCAATTTCTTTAGTGTTATATGTAAAAGGTATTTGATCTATCCATAAATACACTATTCCAAGAACTAACAATTCGTTACAGTGTTTTTGATTTTTAGTGAATTTCGTTAATTCTTGCAAAAAAACACTGTAACGACAAATATCTTTTGATGTAATTTTGACAAAAGCCTTTAGAAACTGAATCACTTCAAGTAGCTTTTCTTTTGTCTCCTCCAAATTTTTCAACTGTTTTGGAAGCTTTACCATTGATACAAGTTCTTTGTTGCTGTAACTGACAACATTAATCTCTGTCATCCGTGAACGAATGGCAGGACTCAGATTTAGTTTGTTTCTTTTGTTATTGTCTAAGTGAACGGTTGCAAAAATGTTGAAGCTTTTTGTTATATTTAGTTTACAGCTACTGTTACCATCTTGTGATTTATGTTGCCTTAAAGTAAAGTCTTCGTTGAGATAAAACTCTGATTCGACGTCCAGAAGGGTATTTAATCTTTCGGTAACAGCTTGAGACGGAAGATTGATATCCTTTAAAACTAGAACAGAGCCTTCTTTGACAGCTTTTGTGCAAGGGCCATCTTGAAAAATAAATGATGTGGAAGAAGATCCAAATTCTTCAACAACACGTTTCAATGCGTCAAATATGGTCATGTACTTTTTGTAAATAAGATTGAGAGTATTCAGATCTCCATGCAAATTATCGCCAATAGCATATTCTATTAGGTCAAGAAATGTTGACATCAAACTCTTTAAATCATCCATTTCATCAAGGCAAGCTTCATATTTTTCATAACAAAGGCTATTCTCTGAGTCCTCAAATGAAGTTTTATCATCAAGAAGCTCCGAAACATTTTTAATTAACTTGTCACTTTCATCTAAGTTTTGACCAGCTGACTGCTTCCTGTGTTTAAATTCTTCTTCATATGGATGTTTATTACTGTCAAGTGTTTGACCATTCACTGAAACATCTGATGTTTCATTGTCACTGTTATGACTAAATTGATCACACACTTGCGCTCTTTGTTTTCTAACAGTGGCTTTATCGAAAGAATGAACGCATTCAGAACCTGAATCATCACTGCTATCAATAATTTGATCATATTCTTGTTTTCTTTCACCTTTATCATGGTCTTTATCAAGCATTTCAGAGTCATCGGTAGCCGAATCTCCACTGACATCGATTATTGATTTACCTGATGTTGGGATTCTACGATATGTAGTTGAGTGATAATCTTTTACAGAACATTCATCATCACTATCAATAATTTCCGGAGGATCTGGGATGCAATCTTTTTCAAAAGCACTAGCACTATCAATAGTACTTGAGACAATGCTGTCTAAACTACTCAAACAATCCTCGCCTTCATCAAAGTCCGCGGAAATCGAATCAGTGTCTGAAACGTTCTCTTCTGTTTTATAATGGAAACTTCCACTAGTACCTGCATTGTCAGAAGCTGTTTGTTCACTTTTTTGCATGTCTTGAATAGCAAGCACATGGCTCCCAAACACTTTAATTTTGTTGTTAATCTCATCATACTTCAACTCTAAGCTATTACGCATTTCAAGGGATCGAACAGTTTCAATTATTTTACAACGCTTTAGAACATGAACGAATTGTTTGCATACAATAGCGCCTAATTTAAGACATTCTAAGTCGGAGTACGGTCTTAATCGTCCAAGAAGATCCGATGAATCCGTATCTGAGTTGCAAAGGACCATTTCTGTGTCTTCTCGTTGCTCCATAAGGCGCCATGTTTTTATTAAATGAGATTTATAAGATGTTGGACCGATCAATAGAACATGTTCATCACAGGAAATTGCAATGCATACATTCCACAAGTTTTCCCGAAAGCAAGCTGATGAATTGTTCAGTTCATCCAAAATTTCATTTGTTAGTTTCAATGTTGGGGGGAATTTTTGTTCTGGGTGATTAGTATTTACCAGTATCTTTTTGTCAAGATCAACAACTATCTTTGGAGTACAAACTTCGCATTCTGGTGGCATGTCGTTGAATACACTACCCAAAATCTGAGCCAAATGTGTCCTTTTTAAGATATCCTTTACTCTTGTATAGAGTAGCTCATAACCTAATAAACCCCATTTACTCTCTGGAAATACTTTCTTTCTATTTATCCATTTCATGATTTCTCGCATGGTGACTTTGATACCTGGAGGAAATATGCTTTCCTCTTTTTCTTCATTTAATTTCATGTATGCTTCAGCAAGTTTTGGAGAAACCAAGTTCACTTCTGTTTTGAATTGCTCCTCTAAATTCGATACTCTCTTTACGATAATAGTTTGTATTTCTTCTCTAGAGAAGTTCTCGAAATTCACTTCTGTAAATCTTGACCTGAGACTTGCTGGTAGTTCCTTTCTTCCCGCATACGAGACACCATTTTGAGTTGCAAAAAACCGAAATTCCGGATGTGCTACAACGGTTCGGTTTGTGTTTGGTATAGTTAAACACTTTTTTCCTTCTAATAATGGATACAACATATTTAATACCGCAGGCTCAGCCAAATCAAATTCATCTGCCAAAAAATATCGACCGTTTTCCATAGCAGTTATAAGTGGTCCATCTGCGTATGTTCCATCAGGCATGATTGACCCAACGTAGTCATCCATTGTTGTACTTTCAGTATTATTAATTTGCTCAAGGTTTTTTTTGTTGCACTTAGCCAAAACTTTCACCATGCTTGACTTTCCAGTGGCAGCCGGGCCCTCTAGCAAACATGGAAAATCACATTTAATGCTAAGAGATAGAATACAAGCTATGTGATATCTCGATGGTAACTCTGTTTTATTAACAAGATAAAATTGTTCCGATTGGAATGAACCAAGTAGATTGGAAAATTGACTTGGGTTAAAGTGATATTCTTTATAAACGGATGTGATTTCTTTCTCTAAATTCTTTCTTTCTTCTCCTTTAAATGTGCTAAGGATATGTAGTCCTATAGCAGTATACATTGCTTCTATGGTCGTCTTTCCTGTTTTCGCAATCAAATTTGAAGCAGTGCTAATTGTTCTTTCAAACTGATGAAGAGTCAATTTTTTCGACTGCGACTGAACTTTTTTAAAGAGTTCAACAAATTTAGGTGCTTCTTGCTTGTTTGATCCTAAAGGTGATGCTGTAAATATTTTTGTTAGCGAATCTGTTGATTTCATCTGGTTTGTCATGTGAGTTATACAAAATCTGTTGTATAATGCCGGTGATAGTTCAGAATTTGTGACTAAGTTGGCACCTGATAACCTTTCAGATGTTTTGCCATCAGGTGGCGTCATTGTTGCAAATATTCGAAAGTCTTTGTGCACATCGATTTCCTCGATGCTGGTTTCAAGGTTTTCAGTTACATTCCATTGCGGTGGCGTTTCCAAGACTGAATTCAATCGTTCTAAAACAGTGCTTTGTGCTTCTGAGATATTTTCTATAACTAACCAACACCCTTCCTTTACGGCTTTTGTCACTACTCCCTCTCTCCAGACTATTTCTTTGTTACAAGGTTCATACTGACCGACAAGTGCTTCGGGTTCTGTTTCTGGAGTAATGTATATGCGCAGGACTTTTTTGTTGAATAGTCTTGCAAGACCGTCGACAGCTGTAGACTTTCCACAACCAGGACTGCCTGTTATCAAAACTGGTTGCGAAGACGTCATTGATTTTATCATCTTTTGCCAACACAATTTAATTTCATCAGTTAAGGCAACATTTTTTTGACCAATGCTTTTAACGAGAGTAATGTCGTTGATTTGGTAGAAATGTCTTGTCTTTTTTTTTATGCAATTAATCATCTCAGACTGCATCTCTGGGTTACTAGAAAGAGAGGTGTAATTTGATACTATCGATGATATTTTTTCATGCAAGCTTTTCTTTGACAGCATGATATTAAGTGTACTTTGATAAAAATCGTAACCGATAAGAGGTAGCTGGTTACATGATAAATATTTCATTAGAAGTGGTAACGCTGCGGTTAAGTATAGTGTTTTACAAAATCTTACGTTGATACAATCATGTGGTAAAACTTCAATATTCCATGAGCAACAAGTGCTTTGATTCTCAAAGCAGTACTCAAAACCCTGACCTTTTTCTTTAAAAGTTAACGTGGCCATGCTATCAACAGAAAAGTATTCTTCAATGACTTTTTTGATTTTTTCTCTATTCTCGTCTTTTCTCAATCTTGAACCGTAAACAGACCAAGCTAAATTGCCAATGCTTGATTCTTGAATGTGTTTATGAGAAGATAGATGTAATCTCTCTGCTAATCTGATAGCATCTCTCAAAGTGATTTGGGAATATCCACAGCTTGCTTCATTGGTTGAGCTTAAACTTGAAACAATCTTTTGATGTAGAGAGGTAATTTTCTTTGCCAATATTACTGCATATGTCTTATCAACTTTCTTAGATTCCAATTGATGTAATAGTATTTCCTCAATTTCATTTGTTGTTGGGCTTTGGATAATTACCGGAATAAATCTTGAAAGCATTGACGAAGAATGGTCTTCCCTTTTGCCTTTGAAAAGTCCGCTGTTAGGGTTTTGAGTGCAGAACAATCGAAATTCTTCATGCCGTTCTATCTTAATATACTTTTTAACTTCAGTGACTAAACAATCATTTTCAGTAGATTCTGTCGGCAAGACCAAAGTTCCAGTGTCTAAAGCACTTTCTATTGATGAAAGTACATTATCTGGTGCCAGATTGAACTCATCAAGAAGCAGCCACATTCCCAATTTGAAAGCTTTTGTGAATGGACCAGCTTGAAACTGAACATCAACTTTGTCATTTTTAACTTTTGGAAAAGTAGAACCAAACAATGCCATTATGGAAGTCGAGGACGACATGTTGAATCTGATTAATTGTTTGTGTTTTCTTTGTGAGGCTTCTACTACTATGGCAGTCTTCCCAATGCCTGTAGGACCTTCCAGCAACAAATTAGCAGGGTTTTCCACAGCATTCATTATGACCTTCAAATTTTCTTTCATTGTTTTTGTAGTTACCAAAGGTTTGTAGTGGTTTAAACGTTGCATATCTTCATTAGATATTTGATTGATGTCAGCATGTATGAGCCGAATACTATTTTGTTCGATCTTTTCTTGTAGCATTTTGATTTCCATTTGACGATCCAATTCAGAAAACTCGCATTTATTGATGATGAAATCGTCGACTCTAAACTCACTATATCTTTCTAAAACATCAAATGTAGAGGAAGTTTTGTAGGGTGTATTCACTTGTACTTTTTGCCCTTCCTTATTTGTGAATAGTTTTATCCATTGTGAAGTCTTTTCTTCAGTTAAATCCATTATAGAAGATGCTGTAAGAATACAGTTTTTCCTAACTAATTCATTTTTATGATAGAATCCAGATATTAGCACATAGAAATGCTTTCTAAAAAACTCGTCCAATGCCTTGTTACTATCATTCATTAAAACATCACAGATGCATCTAAAAATACTAAAGATGTTATGATAGTCACTGTGGTTGTTTTTGTCAAAAAGTACGGCAAAAACGCGTTCAAGCATCATCAGAAGCTGTGTTTTAAAGTTAGGTTTGCAAAGTAAACGAACAACAACTTCAAATGAAGGTTTGTGATCTGGTACATTCAAAATACAATTAATGAAAGTTGATATAAATTTGAGATCAGATAAACACTCTTCAGCATCCTTCAGTTCCAGATTGACAAGTATTTCTGCTGCACTTTCCGTGATTTGTATCTTTACTTTTTCAGATTTTTTTGAGTTGGCAAGAAGCTGACAAGAAATTTCGACAAAACTAAATATGTTGGAGAAGTTCTGTTTAAGAAAATCAATGTTTCTTGCTTTTAGATGTAGGACGGAGTCGGTTGTTGTAATGATGTTATGGATAATATTTATTACTCGCTCAAGCATTAGTGCTGCTAATGCGGGGTCCAGAAAACGTTCCTTGTTGACATTATCTTCGTGATAGACTGTGTTGAAATTTTCCAACAGTTGAAACACTGCCTCTAAAGAAATTTCCTTATGCCAAGCACTGTCAAAAACATGAAAAAGAAGTTGATTTACACTTTCTTGAACAACCTTTTTGTTTTTAACAATTTCTTGCAAACACCATTCAATAAACTTCGGACGTTTCTCATCATCCATCACTTTCAGTATTTTCAAAATGACTTGAACCCATCCAAAATATTCATTATCCAGAGCTATTTGAAGCAATGTACCACTTTTACAAATTGTTTCTATCGTATGATCATCACTAAAATCGCCATAACGCACGCCAATAGCATCTACGATTTCCCAAAACAAATTATCACAACTTTGTTCTTTCATTTTTGGAATCAATGTTACAATTAAATTAAGCAGCTTATTTGAATCTTGAATTTGACTGCTCGAAATAAATTCTTCGGTCAGCATATCTTTAACGGACCAAAATTCCATCAAGCGCACTGATCTTTTAGATAAAATGGGACCTCTGATCTGGCACTGCTCTTTTTTAAAGCAGAGTTTAGAAAAAAGCCATTTCCCGAATGTTTTATCCATTCCATAACTTTCCTGGAGAATTTCAGCAATATCAAGATCATAAACGGGATAGTATTGCCCCTCCACGTATTCATGAGATACTATCAGACTTACCATTTGATCAAGCTTCTCTTGAAGAAGCCTTTTATCTTTGTCTTTTGTTGTCAAATTGTATTCATCATATGTATCTTGAACGATACGCACAAATATCCCAATACATGATGATCTTTTCTTTGGAACTTGACTTCCATCACAATATCCTTTAAGTGTATCATCTCCCATCGTTTCTTGTAGGTTATCAGACCAAGTTATTGATAAGTTTGAATGCTCAGAGTGATAAGCTTTTTTGAAATCATTTACTTCAAGGCACGCAGCACCAATTTTATCAGAGCAAATTTCTGATATTTGCATTATCCTTGGTGGCCACATATCTTGCAGCAACCATTCTAAATCATTCATAGTGGCTTTGAGGAAACCTTCTTTGTAAATCTGTTCAAAGAAGAAAAAGTAACACGAATACTTCATTTGATTAAATTTTCCAGATCTTCTATTTACTGCGAGTTTCTTCAGAAGGTAACAAGCATCTGAAATTTTCCGTTCTTCCATTCTTTTTGCAGCATTTTGAATAATCAAATCTCTCTTTTGGGAAGTAAATGGAAAACTTATCTTTTTTCCCAATGCAACTTTTGCATGAGCCAATCTGAAAACCATAGCTTTCTTCATTTCTTCTGGTAGACCTGCTGACCAAAGCACATGCAAAATATGAACCATTTCCCACAAAATGCTGATGTTTTTCTCCAATATGATGTGAAAACAAGGTACAAAAACCATCTTCAAAAATCTATCCATTGCTTTTACTTGGATTTCTTCTGAATTAAAGGTCTTAAAAGTAAACTTTTCCAAGAGAAAATTCATGATTTTGCTTACATTACTTTCATTGATATATTGTAGGGCGGCTTTACTCTTCCCCTTTTCTAAATATTGATCTTGCAACAACTGAATTACATCCAAGACATTCATTCCATCTTAAAAGAAAAAAGAAAACTTTATCAATTTTTGACTTCTAGATGAACTCCTTGGAGGTCACTGACGTATTTGCATCTTGAGCAGTCCTCAAGCAAAACGACATGTCACAAACTTAAAAAATATAAGCGCTTTTTATAATTCGCTCAACCACTGTACAACAAATTTTATTAATGGCGTAGTTGGTATTAGTCTTCGGGTATGTGCTATCCTCGACCAGAGTTCTCGCCTAATTTAGAACTCTCATTAAAAAATAATCACATCATTGATTCATTATTAGTCGTGTTGGCACTTTATGGTAAGTCTCCGAGGATGGTACGAATCTTAAATCCATTCATCTATTCAAGGAAAAAATGAAGAACCGCAATCCGTCAAATATGTCAAAATTATTTATTGTTAAATGTCAAAACTTTTAAAATTTTACCACCAGGTAAAAAGACCATTTCTTTTATGAAGAATCTCGCGAAAAAGCCTTTTCCGTTGCGTTAAACGATTGGTTCAAATAATGTCGTCCAATGAAATCACTCGCAATATCAGCTCGCTCGAGGGAAAAATAGTGACATGAGTGAAAATTATTTGGACTGTTGCAAATTCTTTGTTGGGTGTGGTCTGACCATTATTCTTCAAATCTTTTGTTATATAAATACTTCAATAATTTTGATATATTTTCCAGTAGACAACGGAATTGAAAGATGTGCCTAATCATATTTGAGATGAACAAGAGCAAAGCTCTATTTATTTACATTTAAAACATAATCAAGTTTTTCCGAAAGATCAGAGGTCGGTCTTATAAAGATGTACTTGATTTGGTATAAAGACTATGACTCTTTGCTGTGTTTCTTTTCTTTTTGCATTTTCGGTCGACTTCGTTGTCGTCATCAGCTGAATTTTTCATTTTTCATTAGCGTAATTCCTTTAACCCTACCCGGGCTGGGCTTTTTTGTGTTTGGCACGGCTTGGGGGGGGGGTGGGGCTAGTAGGCCCGCGGCTAATATGTCAAGATGAGCTTATGATAGAAATTGAAATTTGGTATGGAGTTAGTCCTCTATAGGAGTATTTCAAAAATTACCATTAAAAATTTATGGTTACTTGATGACGTCATCATGTAGAAAAAGTACAGAGAAAACACATATACTTGCTTAAATCACTATATCTTCCGAAGGAAAAGAGCTTTTTCAAAACTGTTTTCATATTTAGAGAGATAAATAAATTAACTTTCCTGTATAATACATCAGAATTGAGAAAAAGTCAATTTCTGATCATCTATATATATATCAATCTATTGATTTTGGCGCGCCTAATTTAAAATGTGACGTCACGAGAAAGTTATAAGATTTTTAGTCAATTTACGCTATTTTTGCTTACATTTCTCACCTTCGGTTCAGAGATGGAGCATAATTATGCAACTAAAAAAGTTAATTACCTGAAATTTTGAGAAAATGTTTCACATATAATTATATTAAGAGCCAAAAGTTTCAAATTCATGATGTTCTTGGTTTAGGTGAATTTACCCTAATATAGGGCCGCGGGCCTATTTCTAATTCCCCGAATGCAGAGAACATTTTATTTTTCGAGCCTCCTAGTGATTTACTTCGAAATCTAGGAATTTAAAACTTTATTGGGATTAGATTTCACAGGGATTGAATTTTGCGGTTGGCTTTATCTGCGCAATTGAAATATTTTGCAGGAGTTAACATCAAAACTTTTTTTTTTTGGTCTTAAATTGCGTAAAATCATAAATTAGTCCACGCCCTAGTTTATACTGTTCCCAACATGATTTTTGAGAACAATTTCGCGGATCACACCTTCTATGTATTTTGCGTATGGATTTAATTTCGCGGATAACTATAATGCATTTTTTGCGGGATATAATCCTAATACAGTACTAAGATATTTAATATACTGTTATGTTTATCTAGATTCATGCTGGTGGCATACATACATTTAAGATATTTCATAGACTTGGTGACTCTCGTCATTACATTTTTGTAAACAAGCTAGAATATAGTTGTATGATAAAGCATTTGCAGGATGAAGTACTTCTAATATTAAATACACGCTTTTTTCTGTAAGGCTGTATTTTTTCGATCAGAAGCTCTACTTTCTTAGTCAATCGCTTGAATTTTTGTTATTTATTTATTTATTTATTTTTTCTTTAATGTTGGTAACTAAAATAGTACAGCGACTAATTAAATCCAACTAAATATGTGAAATTATTAAAAATACAAAATAATTACTGGCAATTCAAGCATCTGCAATAGATATTTAGGCTATTTATGCCACAGTTAAACAATGCTAAACTTATAAAAGAGAACAGCCCTACTTATACATGTTTTGGAAGGTAATTCCAAGCAAGCGCTGTTCGAAAATCAAAAGAATTAATTGTACGGGTGGTACGTGCCCTTGGAACAATAAGAGAAAAACCTTGTATAAGGTTGTATCTAGACTGTTTAAGTGTAATTGTGTCCCAGTTTATTTCGGGACTCAAACGATTTAACGATTTGAAGATTTTTAGTGTGGATTGTTATCGAATTAGACTTTGAGAGCAGCTCATTAAATGTAAGTGAAAAGCTGTTGAATTGAAAACATAAGGCTTTATAATGAGTTGCATTTATAAGGTTGCCTGACAGCCTACTGCAGAACATCCACACTAAAGGGTAATATTTAAAAGGAGACATAATAAAAGAAGCAAACAAAATGTCTGCCCGCATTTGAGTCAGGTAGTTTCTAATCCTCATGAGGGCTTTTGTGTTTATCGAAGCCTTTGTGCAAATTTGAGATATGTGAGGGAAGATAAGTTTTGTAAGTATGTTAACACAATTCCCTTTGAGATTACTCAATTATCGATTTCACACATTAGATTAAAACTTTTAATGATTTGATTCTGTCAAACTGCAAAATCAATTTGCACAAAATGTTTCTGAACAGACTATTCATAAGTAGCATTGTAGCATGATTTTGAAAATCAAATGTTTTTTTACATGAGACCATGTGTAAATTACGCATTATACCGGGTGACCCAAAAAAAAGTATAAGCGTTTGGTTTAGTATTTCTCAACAGCTATTTGTAAAATACAAACGAA
>JAUBWS010137516.1:0-21548 GCA_032270445.1 Darlingtonia californica
AAAAAATCAGCATCATAGCTTAACTGGTTCAAAAGTTATTACCAAAAAACCAACTGGGGGGACCAAATGGTCCCCCCCCAGTTCAAATAGGGTTAAGTATGTTGTTAAAGGTTGGCACAAATTTATTCAAGACGATATATTTCATGATATATTTTGAACTATTGTCAACCGCGAAAATAAATTCAATGAAAATTTCTTCCCTTAAGGTACATGCTTTTTAAAGCCAACGGTAAACCGGCCAACAATCTAACGTCGAATTTTGAACGTCTTTTGACGTCTTTAAAACGTCTTTAAAATATCTTTAAAACGTTTGAGTGTATTACATTAAAGAAAATATGGTACGTAAACAAAGAAATGAGAGGATAGTAATGTTGGTCTATGAAAGAATTCATTTCATAGCAAACCGCGCCAAAATGTTGTTCTAAATGTTGGCCGGTTTGCGGCGGCTTCATAGATTAGGACGCTCGTTAATTCTTTTGTTTCCGTTTTTCCATAAAACATCCAGAAAGTGTTACTTTAATGAAATTGTCAGTAGTGTAAATACATTTACCTTGAAATTCTTTGGCTATTCCCGTACCATAAAGTTTTCCATGTTGGATTCTCATCACAGTAAGAAATTCAAGGGATGGTTTAATCTGAAATTAATGTTGAGAGAGTCTTTGGATTAACTATAACTATAACTTTTGATCCGATAAACAATAGCAAAAGTGGAAAGGAGGAGAAAAAAGAAATGTGAAATCGCACTTATACTTGTACTTTTTCATCTCGAAAATAATCACGTGATGAAAATTGCATAACATATGAATTTAAGTGTGTCCAATGTCCAACTTGTACCCCGAACAAAAATGCTACGCTATCTCCGAAAGGGTTTATTGGCCTTATCTCTTTTGATTTAATGTCATATGTAAACAAGTGGGTGTATATGTAAATAAACTAACGCATTTATATTACCAATGGTATTACTTCATTCAGGGACATGCTATAGCATACCACTGATTCATATTATAAAAATACCCTATAGGAAGATGTCCAAAATATCGTTCAAAATCGTCGTTCCTAATTTAAACCAAGAGTGAAGACGTCAGGACCTTTAGAGCCAACTTAGAGCGATTTTATTTTTCCTTTTTTGTGAAAAGTTTCGAAATATTTTCCGTTAAACGATTTTCATCATGAAAAAATCTTTACGTGTTGTAATTTGGAACGAATTTAGGACGTAAACAATAGTATTATCGCAGCCATAAAAGAGAGCCAATCAATTTTGTTTGATTCGCAAAATAAAGCAATCAGCATGAACTATTATCCCATTCAGGTCTGGTGACAAGCTGGGTGGGTACTAAAAGTACTGATCTTTAAATGCTCATATCTCAAAGACTATGCATTCTCTGACATTTGGCCCCAGTTTTCTGAAATCAACTTCAATGTTAAGTAAAATTGGTTTTTCACCTGCCCTACTCGACCGAAAAGCCTTACAAAGCGAGACAACGCCCGAACTTTTATGAATTATTAATTTCCCAAATTTTTCCATTTACTTCTGTCTGAAGGAGTAATAGCAACATAGATTTCCTATTAGTAGTTCCAGTCTCTCCAATTACTAAACTTTGGATGAATGCTAATAGACCATGTATAAGGCAAAAAATCCCGAAACAGACTACCTGATAGACTACGAAATCAGTAGATACTTACGAGTTGTTTGAGGTCAGCAGGCGGGGTATCTGTGTATGAGTTCGGTATAAGAAGAAACTGCGCAAATGAATGAAGAGTCCAATACGTTTTTATTCTTTTCTTGATGTACCGGAGAATATTGGCATATGCTTTGACTACAGGTTCCTGCTCTGGAAATTCACCACGGTACAAGTCACTGCATGGGTCGGAACTGCCTCCTGCGCCATCTATGATATGTTAGAATATTTTGATTTATTTACCGGACATATCTTTGAATACAGAAAACGCAGGGACCACGCTACCAGGGGCAGTCCTTTTGCTTAGTGCCAAGTGAGCCAAGTAAAAAATAATTTGACCTAACTCAAATGACTTTAGGAATAGTATAGTATAGTTTTAAGTGTCTTCTCCGAAAGATCTTCTTCTTAACATCTTTTTTAACTTATGATATAGCTAGGTTGCCTTGATAACATCAAATCAGTTCAATTTCCCAAAACAAAGATCGACAATAGTGAATTCTATAAAGAATTGCAGGTGACAAATAGAAAAACTTATATGGTATTTTTGCATTACTAAGTTTCCTAGAAGTATAAAAACGGATCGTTTTTAGAAAGATTAGATGCTCAAAATTTCAAAAACCATGATGGTAAACCTTGCCCCCTCATTTTCAAAACCTTAGAATGGACCCTGAAACGACCCAAAAAATGTCGGACAAAAATGACAAAATTTTCGGACGTGATGAAAATTTTGTCCGACAAAAACTTTTGGTCATCAAAATTTGTTATTGCTTTAAAAAACATTATTGATACTATGATTCGTGTATTTTTTATTTAAAGTCAAGTTTGGAAAATTGAATTTTCGTCATTTTTGTCCGACGAAACTTTGTCCAACAATTTTTGTCCGATAATGTAATTAAAAGAAAATGAGTGGCAACCAATGGGTTAACGAACCTTGAAACATAGAATCCCAATTGCGATTAGCATCAATGCCAATACATTCAGTTGATACTGTTCGTGTTGTTGTTTTCCTCCACAGACGATCCTCAGTGAAGGTGTATTCATATCCATCTGGATTGATAACTGGTGCAATAAATACTGCATTTTGTTGTAATAATTTTCTGATGGTTGCATTCTTTCCGTATCCCTCGACAAGCTAAAATATACCAATCAAACAATAAATAAATAAATCAATAAAGTCATATCATCAGTAAATTAAACCATCAATCAATCGATCAATAAATCAATCAAGCAACCAACCAATCATTGAAATCAATTTATCAGGAAATAAATAAATCAATCAATCAATCAAAAGATTGAAAACTTTTCGAATTGGTATCTTTCGTTAGCAGGAAGCTTGAAAAAGTGTTAAACTTTCCCTATTCTAATTTAAAGAAAGTTTTTATCAACCCTCAGAAATATGCGCTTGCAGATGTTTTGGAAAGGTCTAAATTTGACAGATTTTTTTAATACTTTCTTTACTTTTAAGTCAAATTCCGGCAGTGAAAAGTAATAAACGAGCACCAATGGAAAGCTCTTTTTTATCCTCTTTCAAAATGATACTAGGTATTTCAGAGAGATTTTCAAGCATGCAGGAGTGATAAATAGCTACGAACGTGGTGTTTTCTTCAATTATCGACGTATTCAGATGTATGCTGAGGACTAATGGTTTTAATAGCTTTTGACGAGTCGATGAAAAATCAGTCACATTTTCTGCTGCAACATTTGATGCTATAACTTGAATTCTTCATTATGAAGAGTTATGGAGCCGTGGCCAATTGGTTGAGGACTAAGCTTAGAATTCAGAAGCCCCGAGTTCGACGCGGGCGTGAGGCCTTCAGTGGTGACAATTACTTCACCGTAACTCACAAGGTTCCCTATAGATGTTTCACAGGAAGGCAGGACTTTCGTTGATAACAGTCTAAAAATGGAAGTGAAGAGGGTATCCTGGGTAAACATTCGTAAAAAAAAGATAGTAATAACAGCTTAAGATCACGAGGAAGAATTCATCAAAGAAATAGACGGTCCCATTTTTTATGATGCCATAATTTTTACCAGAAAACTTTTTAGCTCACTCCGAAGTGTTCAGAAATTTTCATGGAAGACGTTTTCTCTCGGAATTATACGCCAAATCAATAAGTATTGATATTGAAGCAAATATTAAAGTTTTCCACTTTTATTCTCAATGATCAAGGATGTACCAGGACGTATGTACCTTTAACCTTGAGAGAAAAGCAACCCAAGAGGATAGGTTTCTAGCTGTGAAATTGACGAGACTTGTTTGTTACACAAGGAACTAATAAATGGTACAAATATGGATCTGGAGAAATCCAATGTTTTCAGGAAGCACCAAATTGGTTGATAATGAAGGAACTTAATTCCATGTGATTAAAGTTTTGATTAACTGATCCGTTCTCAATTTTATAGACCTGTTAAATAGATAATTGGGAAAAAAATTGGATTACGCAACCCTTACAGCGCAGGAAGTAATGGCTGAAATGCTCAATAAATTACCCAAAAGTTGTATTTAGCATCAAATAATTGCTATCTAAACCTAACAGCTAGCTTTTAATACTTTTATTCTTAATGAGGAAAATAGGTACAAGAGAATTGTGACACACCCTTTACTTTCGAAAGCTTGTGTAAAATCTGAGTATGTAAAAATGTATAAAGATCTGTCCAACACAAGCACAAACTTGATCAATTTCGGAAGTCTGCGAGCGCTTAGAAACGTATGTATATGAAATAGAAAAAAACTGAAAATTGACGAACTCGTTTTGTGAAGAATTTGAATTTAAACCGGCTAATTAACGTTAAAGTTACACGGACGTTAATAGCTTAATATTCCTAATATCCTATATTCATATCTTCTATTAGTAATCAAATTGCAGTTTCCTGGAAGCATTTGGCCAACGCAAAATTTTTGAGTTCCTTCAGCTTCACATATACTAAGGATGATTATTGAATTCCTTGATCAATTAGTAAATATTCTCCCAAAAATTGTCTTATTACTCACGGACACTGGGGCGTAATGAGCATATTTAAAAGTTTTATTGCTTGGTAACGTGGTTTACTTCCTTATGTTGATGACAATGTAATTTCGGTGTCCGGTCAAAAACGTTTGAGCTAAACTAAATAAAAATAATACCATGCTTGCGAAAATCTACGTAGGAAAAAAGTTCACCCGGGAGGTCGGAAAATGTTTTTTGGCGGTCTTTGTGAGACGGCATACGGTAAAATTAGGATGCACAAACATAGCCTATGAACATAGATTAAACAAGAGTGGAAACTGTCAATTGAATTCATGAGTTTTGAATGGTTGAGAACAAATGTGAAAGGATATTAACCCTTTTGCTACGCTGTGTTTTTGAAAAAAGTGAAAAATTTCCAAGATCTTTTTTACACTTTCTAGACTTTCAACTTAAATTGGAATGAGATAAACTAGTTAACTTTGTACCAAAACAAAGCTCTTTTTATGTTCTTTGAAATAATCCTGAACAATTTTGGACGCATATGTGCGTTCTTAGGGCTCAAAGGGTTAATCATAATGAGAAATTTATCTAACTAGATCATGATAATTTATTTTTCCACCTGTCTCAAGATAAAATAGATATTTGATTTTTTCATCCGCCCGGTTTTCCGCGAACACGCTAAATTTTGTATTTGGCCTTATTTCTGAAAAAAGGTTTTAATAAAAAATACGATTCATGGAAATCAAAAACTTTTAGCGCGCAAAAAATTGAAAATGACAAATATTTGCAAGGTAGATTTTGGAATTCTAACTAAAATAAAGTAAACAATTTTGCAGAGCCAGAGTCAAGTAAACTTTGAATTGTAGGAATATCATTTGGCGCTTAAAGGCTGTAAAGACTTTTTGCGGAAAAAACTTCTTTGATATAAAATTGCTAAAACCGCAATACTTTCTCTTTTATTTCTTCATCTGACGTACTTCCTTGTAGTAAAACAAAATTAAATTACCTCTCTTAATATAAACATGGGAGTTGCCACACTAATCCATTCACGCGCATGCGTACCACCATCGATCCAAATGATCTTTTTGTTTTGCGTACACGAGCTAAAGATGTTTTCAGAAATCTACAATGAATAGAATCGATTGCAAATGATATTAATCGAGAATTTTCCTTGAAAAATAAAATCAATTGGCTGGGCAAAAACTTGTTTTTTACGTAGTACGTGGTTACTAACTAAGGTATTTCGAAAATCAAAACTGCAAGTAAAATTTCGGTCAGATAACCATTATATATAGTCGTACTTTCGGCAATCTTGCCCCGAATGTTCCATTTGTCAATTAAACTTTACCTGGACAAGAATCAGTGGTCTGTTTTCGAATGATCGGCCAACGTAAGATACATCTATAAGATTTGGATGCTTGCACTGCAATCTATACACTTCTTTCAAAATCTATAATTCAAAGGTATCCGAAAAATGAATAAATGAATAAATAAACCACTGAATTTCTAAGCGAGAGATCAAAAAACCAGATAATATTTTACGATAGAATAACTTTCAACCTATTCCATCCTCTTTTCTCATTCTCATTTTCATCCAACCCCTTTTTTCAATCCATTTTTCAGTAATACCAAGCCCAGGGGGGTGAGGGACACTAAAATCGGGTACGAAACGTGCCGCTTGTCAGAGGTCCCTTTTACCTCATCCAGTCCCACACAGGGTCAAGAAATCGCAAAAAAACAGCCGCAGGTAGAGTATTTATTCGCAAAGTGGAAGTAGCAGTGGGTCTGCTTTTTAAAGTTTAATGTGGAGATATACCGCAAAGAGCCCCTCACCCAGCCAGCACAAGACTGTCAAAACGACGTCAAAACGACGTCTTGTGCTAACAGGGCAATGGGTCTACTTTTTTTAACTTTTAGCAGCCCCTGACAGAGACCATTTTGAGATCTCCAGCGGCAGGTTCCCATCCGTCACAAAGGTCATCACCCCTCCCCCAGACGCATAGTAATCTCAATTTAATCTTACATCTTCGTATCTGTTATATTGTGCGTAATTGAAAACAGCTTCTTGGTTAGCGATGCGATGGTGCGGATTTTTTGCTACCAAATTTGCAGAAAAAGCTGTATCATTTTTGATGTGATCTTTAATGGCTTTCTCTAGATCTTTGATCATTACTTTTAATTTCATCTGATTTTGTTGGCAGAATTTTTGCACTCGATCCATATCTGCGACTCTGATGTCTACTTGGCATGCCAAAGGTGTCTGAGACCAAACATTCATAACCTGAAAAATTATGATGTTTAATAAGTATCCCAAGGTTAGCAGCTTAAGGCTGATTTCCTTCCTGTAAAGAAACTCTAAAAGTAAGAAGGTCAAACATTTAAAAAACAGCAGCACTGAAAGTGTTGATATTCACATACATCAGCCTGCTTCACATCAAATTGAAATAACAACACCCTTTATCCAGCTATTGATAGTGGTTTGTTTATCATTTGATCAAGAAATGAACCCGCAAAATTTGTGTACAGCCGAAAACAGAATTAGAAATAAATAATTAGTTTAACCATTTAAGTGCCGGTATATTAAAATATTGAGAAAACCCCATGCAATGGAGTGATTTCTATTTAAACGACACCCAATCCTGCGTGTCGTTTAAAGAAAAAAACACTCCACTGCATAGGGTTTTTCCTGCAAAAACGGTCAAAATAGCAGACCCTAAAAGACCAGAGTAACACAGGCAAATATGACTTGAGATTTTGTTCATAAACTGAAGTTTTACTGGCAGTGTCGTTGTTGTTTAGTAGTGAGGTTGAGAGACATTTGGAAACATTGTATTGCCAGGGAAGTTAGTGAAACCTTTCTTACTTCATTGCTGTTTCTCATTTGAAGAAACCGACGGGTTTTGTGACTAGCTATCTACCGTATTCAATGTCACAAGATTGTTAATTTTAAGCATTTACATGCTCAAAATGATCAAATTTGAAAGACAATAATCTTAATAATGTGAATTCGAAAGTGTATCAAGTTCGTGCTACATAGTTAATAACAATTTAGTGTATTGAAATTCAAGGATTTCTTTAAAATTTGATAGCCCAAAAAATCAAGTCTCTATAAGAAGACCAAAATTTAGCTTTGTGGCCTAAGGAATACTGATTGTACTGATAAAAGTTAACGAATCCAGCGTTTATCCAACATTTCTATGGGAGAGTGCTTTCAAACATCTCTGTGGGAGAGTGCTTTACAATACCACTGTGGGAAAGTGCTTTCCCAATTGAAAGATGTGTAGTTTTCAATAGTAACACAACTCTCCTCACAGATAGTTTCGATCTGTTGAATTCGTCGCTACAACTTTAGACTGACAATCTATAAAGATTATTTCCCCCAAACAAATGTTGAATAATTGTTGAATTCGTTGGCTTTTATATTTTGCCTGGCAACATGTCAATCAAAAAGAACGTTATGTTCCATTGAACTACCTACTATCAAATTATATGTGATAGTGAATATATTCGCTAATAGATGTTGGCAATAAATCTTGATGAAATATTCTTTCTTCCTGTCGCTTATCATTCATTGAGTCAAAATTTACAAGTTGCAAATGATTAAAAAATCATCTTTTCCGTTACATGGCAATTTAGCAGTGACTCTTAAGCAACCTTTAGAATATCATGGTAAATTCAAGATTTCAAGGAAATCACGCCAACTCAATGTTTCCTTTCCTGACTCATGTGGTCTACTAACACTAGTCATAATTGCTTTTTAAATAGTTTAAATTTTCACTGAACAGTTAGAAAGAAAGAGGTGTATGAAAATTTCTCGAGGATTTTTTGCTGTACCAAAGCCAATATTTAATGTGGAAGTAAAGAGAGTCGGTGGTGTTATAATATACACCTAATGCATGCCATTAGGTATGTTACATCAATGTAATGGAATTCCTTGCGTCCACAATTGTAAGATAATACAGTTTTTTGAAGTACTTACAAGCTATAATTTGTTTTTAATTAACGTTTAAATCCAAATGATAAATTTAACTAAACTGTCACGTTGTTTCAGTCAACTACTTTCCATCATGGATACTTTTTTCTAGTATGGTGTGCCAGCTAGTACATGGCAATATGCGCAGCTATTTGCATGAAAATTTCACGGCATCAAAAAGCTTAGCTTTCGCGGTCGCAATGAAAAAACCGCAAAACTAAAAATGTTGCCAAATATAACATTTATACCAAACCACGGAATTAATTACAGCAAAATTTCTTCATCAAACTGCGTGGTAAATGTAGTAAAATTGTTTATATCGCTAAAAAACGTCATTCCACTAAATTCTTAATGCGATATACGAGTTATAACAGCGTGTTTTAAACGAGGTTTACGAGAAGACATTTTCGGTATTGATACAAAATTAAGATATTATGAAACACAGTCATTTATTTAGATTGCAAAATCACATTGTCGTAAAGTATGTTGGCCCGCGGAATCTAAACTAAATGAAACCCAGAACTTTCTAGAAAATACCTCGAAAACAAAATGTTGCAAAATTTTGATCCCGTGAAATTTTTATACACAGTAAATAATTGTAATTATTGAGGGTCTTTCCTCGGTCTTGTCATTGAAACACCTGCAGATATGTGACATTCCATGGGAAAAGGGGGCTTTTTACCGCGATCATACTCCACCCACTTCCATAATTATGAAAAAAACGTCTGTGGAGGAGTTCATTTCTATTTAAGCGCACTCCTAAATGCACTCCTCCACAGACGTTTTTTATGATTTTGAGAGGCAAACAAGTGAATTATGGATAGCTTTATGCCCCCTATTCCCGTAGACCGTCACATATCTTATAGACGTCATAGATCTTGCTAGTTTTTACCATGTCCTCAGTGTCCTGTAAGAGTGTTAAATAACTAGGTCACCAATTCACATTATCCATGACCTAAATGTAGCCAATTTATTTGCGCCAAAATCAATGTTATCAAATCGAAGTCAATAATAGCTTATTGAGCCGCGTAAATTAATCAAGAAATATATATAAATTTTAATTGCTAAATTCTTGGCAAAGACAGCAAAATTAAAAGCAAAAAAAAAAATCCTTGGCAAGCAGACAGTACCGCAAAATCAATGCACCAACAAAAAATTTGCTTTTTCATATTAATAATTATACATTTTGCTAAATAATAAAAGAAAGTATGCTAAATTATAATAAGTAGGGATTTGTTGAATACCACAAACATATTTTCAGATTTCCTTGTGGTTGAAAATATATAAGAAACGGAAATGAATCGAAATCTTTGAAATCATAAACTTAGCCACTAGTTTGTAAACTATTTGTGATGTGGTTTCGTAATGTTGTAGTTCTTTAGAGGACGGCCAAATTGTTGTCACCATAATAACCTCAAATTATTCAATTAACCAATTGATACCCGCAGCCAAGATGTGTTAATTAATGTAATGAATGGATGTAAGATAGAAACAAAAATCATCACTCTAGAAATTATAAACCCTTCATTAAAGCGAATTTTTTACTCAGTCTTGAGCCGTTAGGTGACATCTTGGGTGCCCTAGTACCCATTTACTAGGGTTCAGTCCCGCATTCATCAAAATCTTTATTGCATTATTCCCAATTGGGAATAAATCCTTTATGGTCAATATTTTCGACAATGCAAAAGGGTGTATTACAGGGGCGGATAGAGACTATGTGAAAGTTGTGATTTCACACAGTTAAGTAGTCTAAAATTACCAAAATCGGGAAAATTTTATAGATATTTCGGGAAGAATCGGGGAAATTTAATCAGAAAATCGGAAAAGTTTGGGATTTTCACATGGTGGTTTGAAGAGTCTGTATCCGCCCCTGTATTACCGTAGTTTTGAAATTACAATCATTAAAGGGGCTGCCTCAAAATATGTGACATTCCATGGGGAAAGGGAACATGGTCATTTTTAACGCGATCATACTCCATCTACTTGCAAAATCATGAAAAAAACGTCTGTGGAGAAGATCATTTCTATTTAAGCGACACGCAATTTGCGTGTCACTTAGATAGAAATGCACTCCTCCATAGACGGTTTTTCATGATTTTGAGAGGCAAACAAGTGAATTATGGATAGCTTTATGCCCCCTTTTCCCGTAGACCGTCACATATTTTGCTGCCCTTAATGGGACTTTGAAGTTAGTGTTCAGCAGACACTCGCATGATCCAAGATTGTTTCTAAAATATATCTCTCCTTCTAAAAGTGGCCATTCTTCAATGTTATTTTACCGTGGATGGTAGGTAAGGCCGATTATTTTCAAAGGCAACTTGTTCCTCTATAGATTATCGATCACTAAGACAAGATAATTGAACCCCATTAATTATTTCCTTATTCCTATAACATTTCTTTTCATCCTTATAACAATTCTTTATAAGGTATTCCATTTTGAAGTTTCCATGATAAATATTCAATTTCCTAGACCAAAATGCCATTGAATTTGCATTCCTTGCAAACAAAACACCGGGTGTTGATTCTTTGAGGAAATTATCTCACATAATTCGTTTTTTTTATTTTTTATTTCCCCTGTTGAGAGGTTAGTATTGAAAACTGTTAGTAATTGCATTTTCCATACCTCTGTGCAAATCTTGTATCAGTAACCTGAGATTTTACGTCAATAAATCTGAAAAATGACGTTTTGTTTAGAAAGTAGAGCAATAAGAAAAAACTCACTAAAATACACGTATTTTTTTCATAATCAACCCAGCTCTAAGCCTACTACAAAAGTTGCTTAAAACAGCCTTGAAAGCCACAAAAAATTAGCTAAACGGTTGCTTACATAAATTTTAATATTTTCGAGCATTTACTTTTGAATTGTGAAATAATATTCAAGAAAGAAAGTAAGAAATCCTGAATGTTATTACATGAAACAAACTTGCCTACGTTTTTTATAAGATATGCTTAGGGTTGCTTATAAACTGGTTGCTTATAAAAAGGAATACGTATGTTTGTTAAGTTAGGAGCACATGGATATTAAAATACCCTGAAAATTTTTTATGTAAGTACTTAGTATAGCAGTTTGAATGTCAAAGATGTTGTGACGTGAGCCGAAAGCAAAGTCGGTTATAAAAAAGTCGTGGAAGATAAAATGGGGGCGGAAAATTTAGGTCGAAGAAAACTTTAGTCACTTTCAAAAAATTTAGAACTTAGGTAAAAGTTGCCATTCAATCGATCAATATTTACACTGCGAACAGTTTTAATAGTTTGCATTTTGTTTCTAATGCATGACAACTAGCATCGCGGTGAATTAATTGCATTCACTAACGAGGTTAACCTCAGTAAAAACGATGGTTTTTACTGTCTACAACATTAATTGAGAAGGAAAGTTTTAATTCAGTAAATTGGTCATTTTCACAGATCTTGAAATAGCAGCAGTTATATAACAACTCTTCTCTACATCAACCAAAACCAAATGCTGCTCTAAACTACACATATTAACCGCGAGATAATGAAATCTCATAGCTACTTGGATATTTTCTATAATGAATCCATCTAATGAATAACCTGATATTTTTTAATGTTTTGTTTGTGATATTTTGATATTGTGACGTCACAAACAACGAAATATGATGTTCTGGAGTATCTTCTCCTCCTACATCTCGAAATGGGCCTGAAGAAAGAGCACAATGAATCTTGGCTGAACATTGTGTTTAAGTAATTAATTCAAACCTTGGAATGATTGCTGACATATTCTTCTAAGAGTTTTCCTTTGCTTTCTGTACCCGCCACCATTTGAACAACTTTGTGTCTATAAGAAAAGTTAAAATGACCAAAAGTTTAGATTGTTTTAGAGACTGTTTGTCGTAGACATAGTGTTTAGAAAATTTGACACCGATACTGGAGGCCTGGGTCGAGCCATACCAAATTCATGGCGCCCTTTTCTTCATTTTGGTGTGTAGCCAATGAAAAGGTAGTGTTCAGATTTGTTGACTGCGCTCGACCAATTTAATTACTTACTTAGAGGCTTCCTTTACGCACACCCATAAGTTTCATATAGTTTAAGATGATAAAGAGGGCGCCATGCAATTTCCTGGATTACTCCATTTACTTTTGATCCACACCATTATAGTTTATACCCCCTCCAGTAAGCAAAATTGTATTTTTCAGATGAATGTTCGTAGAGAATCGAATAAAATACGTAAATCACTTGTGGTTTTAATTTGTGGTCATTAAATGTAAATTCCCGCCCTATTGCTGTAGATTACATTAAAATTTAGTAAAGCAATCGATTATCTGCTCGTTAAAAAGAAATTTTCATTTCCGGAGAATCAAAAATGACAATAAGTTCCAATAAAATGGAATTAATAGAAAAGGGAAAAAGTTTTCTCACTTCTAGCCTGGTTAATTAACGTATGCTTCTCATACAGATCATTTTCTAAAGGCGTCAATCTCGAGATCCTATAGATATAACCTCAGACGAAACTATTCTAAAGTTTAAGTCAGGTTGATAACTCTAAGTTGTCGCACGTTGTTACGATCCGCTTTGCGCTTACGGGCGTTTTGAAACGTACTGTAGAATAGATTTAATCTCAGGCTTTTGCCACTCGGCCAAAAATCCATTTATTTCCTTTTCGAACTTGACGATTATAGATTACAGGAATCTCGTCCTGTTTCGCTTCACTTACCAAAATTCCTTGAGGAATCACTCTTCACGAGGGAAAAAGCATAGAAAAAAAGCTAGGATTTCAAACTACCTCGATCCACCTTGAGCGCTTTTAACAGGAAAGCTAAACATTGTTTGTCAGCCTTAAAGTAAAGTAAACAAACAAACACCCAAAGTAAATAAGTGATTATGTAACAAGGATTAGTAAACTCATTAGCTGTTTAGTTCACTGCAATAATTTTCGTTTTTGACACTGATATTTCCTAGAGATTGTTATTGCATTATGTGTGTCACTGCAAAATGCTTAATGTACCTATATTGGTTTTGATGAGGCCCAATTAACCCTCATTTATGTCAATTAAATGGTATTAAAATTGAAATATGTAAAAATAGGGAAGATAATTGACAGAACAGACACTTCCTTGAGGTTGTGGGCGTTGCTATAGTGATGATACTGGAAAAGAGGCTACTTGTGGAGGTTGATATCAGCAGCACATTCAGAAAATGTTTGGATGGCTCAATAATTATGAATGAATGTGCACAAATCTTGACACCTGTAGATATGAGGCTCCTTTTTTAAAAAATTATTATTGCATGAAGGAAGTATTATTACAATAACAGTGAGGCGCAGCGCTTTATAGTTCCAAGCTCAATCTCGGCATTATTTGGATTAACAAAAATCGCTGGGAGGCCTTCGGTTACTTATGAGAAATTTAATATTCTACAAGAGAAAGACCAAAATTGAAAATATACAGTCTTTCACGTAAAAATCTCTTTTTTAGTAAAGCTTTGTTTTACAACTGCAAGATACTTAAGGATTTTCAAGTATCCAGAGTCAAGTAGCACTTTGTGGAGTATCACACCTAGCAGAGCGTGCAGAACATCCGAATACGGGACAAATAAAATGGCTTCCGTGTAATCACCCTCACCCACGCAATAAGGCTTACGCAAGTGGTAACCGTTTTTTTACCACAAGTTTTACTACGATCAGATTGGCATCGATCTTTGAGTTACTTCCGCAATGATCTTCCAAATGAGTGTACAACGTTATATTATCGTTCAAACAACGCATTCAAAACAAATCACAAATGGAAAAAAGTCACAAAAAAATCAAGAAACTACAATAAAATTGCAAAACAATCACGGAAAAAAAAAAAAATCCCGAAAAAAAAATAAAAAAATCACAAAAATATCACATTTGAAATTATTTAAATCCCAAAAAAATCCGGAGAAAAATGGGAGAACCAAGACCCAAAGTACTTTACCCCTAATCACGAACAAAACCGCATTTTGGATTATTAGTTACTAGCGGTTAAGCAAACCAAAATTTACAACGTAAAACGTTGCGCAGCGGTTCTGGAAATTAGCATGCCAAGAAACTTTCAGCAGCACAATCGATCAGTGTATAAGTTCGACTGCTGGTACGTCGTAGATCTTGGTTTGCTTAACTTCGCTATTATCTGATTAATCTACATGCGGCAATTCGTGCTGTTTTTCACTTACCCTTTGTAACGATCCCAGGGACCACATTGAACACCATTCAAAATCTTCCAAACGAAAATTAAAGTACACATTAACATTTTGATTTCAATTCAATTTCAATCAATTAATCACAATCATTCAAAAATGAAATTCAGCAATCAATCAATGGATAAAAAGTTAATCAACTGCTCAATGCTGACAAATCGCTGTTATCTTTAACACCATGTAACTGAAGATCGTATGCTGCGTGCGCTTCTAGCCACGTCTGACCATTACAAGTGTTCAACGAAAATGACATTGACAAGTTTTGGATTACCATCAGCTTCTATTTATACCTTTGTTTTAATGACTTCTGATGATAATAAATTACTTTGTCTTGTTTAATCACTAGGTGATTATTCTACTGCTAATTTTGATGTTTTACAAATGTTTAGGAAGCATAAAGAATGTTAACCAAACACAGTGAACACAGTAACGTCTTTTTGACGCTGTTTTAACATACATGCGACGTTAAAGAAACACACAAATCTTCACCATGTGCTTGCCAATATCAAATCCAGAAAGAAACGTGTCGAATCTCCTGAGATAATTGATTTGTTTTTCTGTCTTGTGATAACTGTGAAACAGTGTTACCAACATATACAGTAGCGAACATCTCTGCAATACGGACAGTCGATCGAGAAATGGATGCAAAGATCAGCAGCGTACCTAGAAGTACTGTAGGTTGCACTTACAGGAGGCCATTACACTCTTTCTTTTTTATAAGAATTACATAAATGAGACCTGAGTCTTGTCATTCTTGAGATATCAACCAAATTGACCCTCAAATATTCTTAAATGATTCTTAATTTTTCCTACATAAATCAGCCTCAATAATTAATATTGTGTTTTCAATCACAATTGATGACATAATTTTACAAAAAGGCTATCTTTTTAGGCAAATCTTTAAATTTGAGCCTGGGCATGATTCTTATGATATCCTTAATTTTTTGACAATTTTGAACCTCGTGATTCTTATGAAAAGGATTCTTATAAAAAAAGAGTGTAAAACTATAAAAAAGTCGTTATGTAGTAGGTCGATGCAATAGAAAATACTCTCACAAGGGAGTCGAATTCGGGACTCCTGTCTGTGCATCTAGTGTCACTCGGTCACGGCTGTTTACAAACAGACAACAAACTAAGGCAATCAAAAATACAGTAGACTCCCATTAACTCAGACCCTCAAGGGGAAAGGATAAAGTGTCCGGCTTAGCGAATGTCCGAATTAAGCGAAAATATAGTAAAGTGGTAAAGAAAAACCAACAGGAGTGGAAAATCGGTCTGAAAAAGTTGAACTCATGTAATTTGAATCTTCAAGGGGTCTCAAAATGTTTTCGAATTACATGATTATTCGAATTATAGGAGTTCAAGTTCAAGAAAAAATTCGGCTAGGGGACCAAAGAATCTGTTCGATTTATATGATTATTCGAATTATGGGAGTTCGGATTAAAGGAGTTCAACTGTAACCATTAAATCAGATCTTCATGGTTTGAAACAGAAGAACTGCAACCATATGAAAAACAATTGTAACCAATGCGTAAATCAGAAAATGATTCACAATGATTAGTCATGATGATTATAGGAGAAAATGAATCATTTATTTATCATGATATTTATCCCTGGATTCCGTCAAAAGATATCGGAACTCTGTCATGAAAGCGAAAAAAAGTCCGCATTTAAAGTATTAACAGTGGCTTTGCATAAAAGGTTTTGTAGTTTGCTAACTCTAGGTCTCAAAGATATACATTTTCGTAAAGATGCAAATGATGGCCAAAAAATGCGATAGTTTCTAAAGTTCTTAAAAATGACGAAAATTATAAAAATGACAAGATGATTCATTTCTCAACTAAAAGATTTAGATATTTCTTTTTTTTACACAACAGCTCCTGCCAATTTGTATATTCCCAGTGGGCGAAAAAATGTGGAGGAGTGTTTTCTATCTAAAGACAAACAAAACTGCGTGCCGTTTAAAAAGAAAAACGCTCCTCCACATTGCGTTTTTACTAATTTTGCCCACTGGTTGAGAGTGTCAAAAATGAAAGATTGGTTTCCTCTAAACTTTCTTTAAACAAAGTTCATTCAGTCGAACTCCTCAATTTCGACATACTGTGGTTTAAACTTTCAGTTTTTCTAATTTATGAATAAACAAATTTTTCAAATATAATTGCTGCGGTTTATAATATAGTACTGATGTATTTCTTTTGATTTTGAAATAATCTAGATACAACCAGGAGCAATATATGAGACTGATAATCAAGATGGTGGCTCATCACCTTGATCTTGCGTTTGGAACAAAAAGGCATTTAACATTGACGAGGGATAAAAAAGCTGAGTGTCATACTCTTGATTAAAAAATCTTATGATGAAAATATCCAGAATTATAATCTCTCCTATCTCATTGATAATGTTTTGCTGATCGCTCGAGAAACGAGGCAGGAATAAGTTGAGCGCTGAATATCTGAGCTACGATACCAAACATATAAAAACTTTTGCATATTATGTAAAGACATTCCCTTCTTAGAAATGTCTGCAAAATTAATAATAATTGATAATTTCCAATACGTTCAGCCATCATCGAGCACTAAAGATGAATTCATATCTTAGTAAAAGTACTGTAGGAAAACTCAATGTGTCAGTAATGAAATCTGATTCATGATGTGTTTTTGAGTTATTGCAAATATTCAGGAAACATTAGCTTTTTGTGCCATAAACAGTCGCTGAGTAATAAGTGTGTGATTTCGGCGATTCATCGATCCATCGATTCGACATACACAACCCTATTTGGGAGGAAGGCAATGTACTGCCTAATTTTCAACGAGTCTTCTTACCTATCTAATTTCAATATCCATCGTCATAAGTCGAAATAACATATTCAAAATCATGGATCCATTATTCTCTAGTATTGTATGAGATTCAATTTAGACTAGAGTTTGATATCATAAATCCCCACATATACCATCAAAATGGTAGCACATTGCTTTTGCGCCATTGTTGGTGACGTCAACTTTTTAAAGGTTTTGCACCCTCGACTCCCGCCATATTCCGCCGCTAAATTAGCAGCCGCTAAGAAAAGAAGGCCCTTGAGTCGAGGGTGAAATACTTTGGTCATTATTGAGATAAGACTTACACTCTTTCAAGGCTTTTCTTGAATACGCTGACTTCAGTAAAATTTTTGAGGATGTTACCATTTTGATTTATGATGTAAATCAAACCCACGCTCGGTGCAAAGGCCGGAACCCCACAAAGGAGGTTGAATTTGCTTCTGTATGACCTTAGAAGTATAATTAAACGTCTGTAAGGATTTTGGCGGTTTCTTCAGGTAATGGGATCCATTAAAGGGAATAATACCAGGCCTTTCACTTAAAATCATAAAATCTGAAAAAACATTCTAGAAAAAATTGTCTATTCCATGTGAAAGATTTCGAAAAACTGTAAAAGACTTTTAAGAGAGTATAGCCAAATTCTGTACTGAAGGGCATTTTCAGTATACCCTGGCATGGATTTTATCCTGGATATTATGTATTCTTTATTTTTTGACTTTTGAGTATAAATGCTGTACTGAATTTGAGATATTAGCATATGGAGTTGACAAAAAGTTACCAAAATTAAAATTACAGAATAAGTATTAACTTTTAAAGGTTAATGTCTCATATTGAGTACAAAATTTGGATCAATTTAAGGGATAAAATTCTGAGGAAAATATGTTTAGAGCTCCTGGACTAAATTCATGCCTCTAAAAATCCCAATAGTCACAAAACTAAATTTTCTATTTTTAATGGTAATCAATCCATGGAAGATTATTTTGATGAATGCAAAACTTTGAAACTATTTTCTGCGTTAGAAGTTATTTTCACATTTGTCTTATTTTGAAATAAGCATTCTATGATACCAACCCTGCCAACCACACACAAGGAATTCTGAATATTTTGTAAATAAAACACTATTTGACGGTAAACAAAATAATACTAAGATAACGGAAAGCGTAATGTAACAAATATATTAAAAAGTTGTTATACCAGATTAAAATGGTATCCGATTTTTTGCGAATAATAAACCACAATTATTTCCGGTCGAAAGTAAAGAGGTCCGAGAAATTTCATGCCTAAAGATCGATACAATACGGCTCATGTACGTTTATCCGATGTTTTAGGGGTATATGGGTGTTTAATGGATGTTTGTTTTGTGTGATAAATTCCAGCGGTGGTTATATAACAGGTCCGCAAAAAAGAATGTGAAATGTTAGATCTGTTCATTATTTGGAAAACTCTTTCCGGTGGGATGCTGAAATAATGTAAAATTTTTTCATTCACGCTTTTAGAGTAAACAAAAATTTTACCGTGACCGAAAAATGAGCTCCAAAAATGGGCAAATAGACTTTAGAAAAATAGAAGATAGAAAAATGCAATGTATTCTGGTCGGTCGGCCACCCCAAATAATAGAGTTGATTGCCGTTCCCAAAGGAGAAGTTACTCTTATAATAAACTTAAAATCCCTTTGCCACCCCGATCGACCAGAATGCATTTCATTTTGTCTACCTCCGATATGGTCTACTTTGTCAAGCAAATCTTACAAGAATTTTTTAAAAGATTACATAGAAACGCTCTCTGATTAGTTAAAAAAACAAAAAGACGATTAGATTTTTTGTTAACTATCATTGTAAAAACGCAATTTAATATTATTTAGACCAGAATAGTTTCTCCACATTCCGGGCGTAAGAGAAGAGCTAGAGAGATTTGGATGGGTGATCTAATCTAGTCTAATCTTCATGTTCTTATTTCCGATAAAAAAAATAAACGAGAGAAGCACCATGGTGAATTAACTATATACAGTAAAAATACCATTACTTGTGAGTTTAATTTTAAATAAATTTTTTATATATACAGGAAGCAACTAAATAGCTTGTGGGCGGATACCACGCACCTCACCGCAAGATTACATAAAAGTTTATCCATATAAATTGAACATGTTTCTCAACACTGTATGTGCCCCCGATCTTTATAGTATGTAATT
Source organism: Darlingtonia californica (assembly GCA_032270445.1). NCBI lineage: Eukaryota > Viridiplantae > Streptophyta > Magnoliopsida > Ericales > Sarraceniaceae > Darlingtonia > Darlingtonia californica. The sequence goes on from JAUBWS010137516.1 coordinate 19,783, forward strand.
ATCTAATTACCTAGATTGAAAAAAATTTGGGAGATTTCCGAATTTATTTCATTCAGTCCCACCTGGTTTTCATCTGACCGATGATGAGATCCTACAAGATATACACTACAAACATTATTGATTTATTTTGGAAACATTATTGATCTATTATCAACTTATTGTCTTTTCCGTCTTTTCACGAAACCCTTCATGGCAATCAATATCATGGTCCAGATTTTCTGGTGGTTACTGTTGGTTACTTGGTGTTTACTGCAGGTTACTGCTCGCTCGTTCCATCTTTTCAAAAGAACGACTCCTACACCGCTCCAAAGAATGTTCTTACATTGTTGCTATTTTTGGTAAAAATTCTAGCGCCATGTTTCAGTTCTTCTGCATTCGGCCTTTGCAGAGGTAAATAGCTCTTAGATTTGACACAGATTTCAAACTATTCTTATTCGCTTGATCCACCCTTTTACCTTAGTTTCGACATCTGTTATGGAGAACCACAAGTTTTTCTTATGGCAAGCTGATGGGCTTTTAAATCATCCATCCAAGTTTGCAATCGCTCCTGCAACTATACAGCACGATGAAATAGAGCATGTCTAGCTGTAGACTGTCTCCACCGCACACGGAATTTTGAGAAATTACGCTCCCTCCATGCAATGAAGGTTTTTGTACAAGGTAGCTTAGTTGAGGAGGTGTTTTGAGCTCCGTAGCAAACCACATCTCTCGGGGACTAGGTTTGAGTAGTGTAATAGAGCAATGATTTTTGTTTTTATATTATATATTCTTTATTCAAAGTGGTTTGAAGAGCAAAGTTATGATTGAAAAACTTATTCCCAACGTCGCCCAGTTTTCTCGGTAAAATGCACATACGAGTAATTACAGGTTGTTAATAACTCCACAATTTTTGTTCTTCAAGGGTGAGTGACAATATAATTGATTGGTCTTTAATCAAAATAAATGATAACGTTTCGTTATTACTAGGTAGAAAGAGACATTTATCAAATTTTGATTTTGATTTTGACATCCATGAATTAGGGAATGGAATAGTCCATCTCCTATCGGCCTTCCTGTATTAAATCTTTGTTTATAAAAGCGTTCAATTGACGTCAGTTTTGAAAAATGATTTCCTTTTGGCATTTCAAATATTCTATCACTTCTTTCATATTGTCACCTACGTAGCATAAAAAGAGCCCCCCGTCATCCTCGAAATCGCGCCATTAATCCAATTTTTTTGTCAATATCACGTCACGAATTTTGGGATTTTTAGCTATCACACTACAAATATCCTTCTCACGGTCACGCAAGCACCTAGAGTCACACCATCACGCCAAAAAAAAATCAATTTTACGCCATCATGCCACCAAAAATGGCCAATACACGCCATCACGCCTATTACGCTAACGCCTGGGAAATTCCCGTTTTTGGTACTTTAGGTGCTGTCTGGAACACATGAAAAGTTTTCACTTCTTCCATCAAAAGATGGTGAAGAAAACTGAAAGTAATAACATTTTTAATGGCAAATAATGAAGGACCAATTCCCAGCTAGGGTATCCAAGAACATGGATGGTGTTAGCACAGGACACATATTTGATTTTTGATTGACTATTATAAGCCCCGCAGAGAAATCCAAAATTGTAACACTCATTTTTTGCACATTTAATACTTTCTTTACCCAGGTAACGTGAGCACGCAGCTAAGGTCGCAGCAATACGCAGACTTTTCCAAAAATTGATAATCGGGGGGGGGGGGGGGGGGGGTTGGTAAAATGGGGCGGGGGGGGG
>JAUBWS010137627.1:0-19860 GCA_032270445.1 Darlingtonia californica
TTGAGTAAACCCGCCTCTCCACGGGTTAAAATATGAATAGAAATGAAACTATAGCTTCAACATAGTACTTAATTTGTTTTGATTTTTTTAATATCTTTTGATATTTATCACTGCTATCAACACTTTGCTTGGAGCCGTGGCCGAATGGTTAAGGAAGATTAGCTATCCTTGGCGAAAATTGCCCTTCTGTTAATTTCCACAATACCTCCTTTTGTATGTGTTTTACGCGGTAGACTGTGATACGTTTGTATGTCATAAGCCACACTGCGCAGGTGAAATCTTCCTCGTGTTGACTATGCTCTAAATTCACCACATAAATGTTGGTTGTTTTGCGAATTCAGAGCCTATGTGTATGGTGAGCGCTATGATTTCTTATCGTAACGCATGAAAGGCCTATACTAAAATTTCGGAGAGACTATTAAATGCTATAAGCATTCGTAAATCACATGTTTCATTTGAGAGACGTATGATAGCTAAGGCGAAAACATTGATAAAAACCTTACAACTAATTAAACCCATACGGGTATGTATCACCCGAAAAAGTATGGTTTTTTCACCCTTTCGACTGCAAATAAGGATCGCGTAAAATCATAGTAAAATTCTAAAAACTGCCCCCTGAGAGTCTAAAATTCAAGCGGCACATACCCGTCAATCTCTGCATTATTACCCCCCTCCCCGATTATTAATTTTTTTGTTTTTTTTTCCACCAGGGACATCTGTATTCCAACGCCCCCCATTATTATTAATTTTAGTCCTTTTTGTGCATATGAGTACGGGAAAAAAAGTTTTTAGTTTTCCTTATGTTTAGTTGAACATATATATACAGAACGCAGTTGTGAATAAGCATTCACCTGTCTTTTCCATTCCGAAACATTGATACTCCTACCTTATATTTAGAATGATGCTTCGAAAAAACCACCCACACAATTTTTTTCAACCGCCCTCTCCCCGCATTATTAATATTGATCATAAGGCCCAACCCCCTATTATTCGGGACTCAAGAGTAGTAAGATAATTAACAAAGTGTTTTCTTTCATAGGGAATCATTGGTAGTATAATGGAATCCGCTGGATTGTCATTATTTTTCGTTGGTCTTGGGATGCATATCACAGACACTGGTGTATTTCTTATCTTAATGAATGCAATTTTCATCGCACCTGTCATATTTCAATTCATATTGATATCTTTGACATTAAATGAAGACGAAGACGAATTGCTACAAAACGAGAAGAGACACAGACGGAAAGCACACATTCAAAAATCTGCTGTCAACGGAATTGCATTTATTTTCCTTGCTGTTGGTATCAGCGTAACTCTTAAGCTGGTAAGTATAAAAATAGGCTTTTTCTAGTATTTCTTATTCTATTTGTTCGATCTGTTTTCTCTACTATGCTATCCAGGGTTTTAGGATCGTAAAAAAATTTCCATAAATAATATGTTCGGTACTGGTACGTATTGGTTGGCCATTTTTATTATCACTTGCCCCTATTTCTTATTTATTTATCCATTTTTTATTATTGCGTGTTTACATCATTACGGAAATTAAATTTCTCGTGCGGAAAAACAAAAATTTTACCTTACGCGGGTATAAATTTTTCGCGGAAGACACCAAAAACCACAAAATCAGTAAAATATAGTTGTCATGAAGTTTAGTTGATTAAAATACCAAGTTTTTTTAGTCTATATATCTTCCAAATCCATAATGTTAAAATATCTATCCAAGGTACTTGTTTCCCTACATTCTCTCCAAAAAGCGACTTGCCGTTTTTTAAAGAATTGCTGTAATGAGAATAAACGATAGAAATGACCGCGGAAATGACATGTTTTTTATTTATTTTATGTCTCCTTCAGATCTATGACTCAAATCCAGATTTCAAGCCGATCGGTATAATCCCAACAGCTATCAGCTTAATCGGTATTTCATGGACTCCGAAAATGCGACAACTACAGATTGACTATGATCTTGTAAACATGTCAAGTAACATTCATTTGCACCAAGAACCAGAGCACGAAGCTAACGTTGACCCTGTCAGACGTGTCCGTGATGAAAACTGTGGAGTCGATGTAGCTACCACATCGACCGATAACATAAATAGTAATATCACAGCTATAACACAAGCATGTACATGTAGTGACAACAATTGCAACAACAACAGCAACAAAAATGCTAAAACTAAAGCTGCCGCACTACAAGATAATAGTGAGAAATCCACTCTGATCAATTCCATCATCAAATTGCTTTCCATCCCTGTGTTCGTGGCATTAACCGCTTATGTCTTCGATACAGTTGATCTCTCCGAGATTCGGCTTGGTTATGTTTTCATAAAATCCAATAAGACATTATTTGGGATGTTTGTCGTCCATATTGTTTCTAGCTTTGTCGGTTATCATGTTTTGTTGGCTGGTTGCCTAATCGCTCGTCAAAGGCTGTGTTTTGCTATCCCGTTGACATTCGCCACGCCAGTGTGCATCGTGATTGTATTAAGCAGAAGCTGTGATACCTTTGGCTTGGAAAAATGTACAACTCCTTTGTACGATCAATATGGAATTTCTATGATACTGCTCTATGCTAGCATATGGTTCGGCCAGTTCCTTGCAACAGCACACTATGTATGGAAAAGTCAAGACTGCAACTTACCCAAGGGAACGAGTCTTTTCTGGGTACCAACTTATGATGGTAAGTTTATCAGATTTTTTAATCCAAAAATAATAATTTGAAATTGAAGGAACTGAAGAAGAATTAGAATAAATTTTCATTAAAATAATGAAAATGCTTGCATTTTCAAGATAGCTAGATGCCTGAACCTTTTTGAAATTTCAAATGTAAAAAAAAAATCTTTGAAATCTTTCCAAAGATACAAAACTTTTTGATTTGCGCGAAGTTAAGAAATTAGAAGAAAGAAGGAAAGATATTATATTAATCTATGAATAAGAACAGCCTTTAGATTTTTGGTTTCCTTAAAAGAGAAAAGTCAATATTAAGGGTATGTACACTCAAGAAAAGGATAATGAAATCACCACAAAAATTTTATTTCCATAAAAAATTTCTGCCTAAACAAGCAGCTTAGTAAAGCCGCGAAACGAAAATGTCGTGAAATATTTCCCTTATGATAGACCGCGAAATTAAATCGAGATTACAATTCTGCAATGCCTCAAAATCCCAAAACTGTTGAAAAACATCGAGATTTGATGTCGCGAAATTTTCATATGGTAAAGTTTGACTCATTCTAAAGTGGTATTTCTTCATATTATTGTAATAAATCATTGACAGTTAAAACTAACTTGCTGCAGATACCACTTTTTTTTGCTCTGTTTCTCGTGTAATTGAAACGTAACTGCAATTAACCATGATTGGAGAGTCTCTTCTCTTTCCCAAGATTTTAGAAGGTTTATCAAAGCTAGGTCAGCTAATACTTTGAGAGTACATTATTTGAGAAATCTTTGCCATCTTTTTTAGCCTGGAAATAATAAACTACTTAAGCTCAACAGAATTTCAAATTGTATTCCAAATCATCACTTTTCAAGCAATTGCGATATCTAGTGAATTTAAATTTACAAGAAAATAAATTCGGATAATAGGCCTAATATTGTTAGTACGGTTTGAATTACTGTTTGAATCGATTGAACAGTGATGGAAAAATGACAAATGACATTTTGTTCTCATGTAGGAGCTTTGTTGGAACAAAACATGTTGTTGAACCGAAAGAATGAATGAACAATCGATTCACTATAAAATCATCCATTGCCATATCGATAATCCCTTCGTCATCCGCGAAAAAAGAGAAATTTTAACCTTTTTGGAAAGCAATTCCGTTCAATACAACTTTGATTTAGCGCAGAGGAAATCCATGCGTTGACATAGTTTGGCGCAGCAGGAAATATTTTGAAGTTTGTGTGGATTCCGTATATGCTGGAAAACTTAATTCACTAAAAAATAAATTCAGTCTATTTTTAACAAAATGAAGCCGATTAATTTGAATACAATAATGGAACAAATTTTGGCGGGGATTAATTTGGTGAATGGCGAAACTTGAATTTATGGCGAGGATTTAATTTGGTGAACAGAAGAAATTGCTAAATTTGGCGGGGACTTATTTTGGCGAATAACACAATGAGATAATGTTTTGTAACAGCTTGAATAGTTTTTTTTACATGAAAATTAAAGATTTTAACAAAAGATTTTAGGTTCTAAAAGTAAACGGCAAATAATGTTAAATTTGGCGAATGGTATTTTTTTTTTTCAATTTTGGTCAAAACTTTTTTTTCAAACTCGCCAAATTTTATCCCCGCCAAAATTTTTCCGACAAGTTTTTCGTTAGGGCTGACTTTTCACAGTTTTCCTAGTATTTAAAAAAAAAAAATTCATAAAAGATTTTTTTGGTTTGGTGACTCGAAAAGCTTTTTTATAAAATTTTGATAACATAGTTTCCTTTAGATATTATAGTAAGTTACTTCCGAAGTGGTCTAAATCTACAACGTTATTAACAAAATTCATATTTATTTCCTTTTTTGAAAAAATTGTACACAAGTCTAAAAAAAAGAGTGTTTTTATATAGTAAATTTGACAAAATGCAACAACTTAGAACTACCTGCAGGGGATAAATGTTGCGTGGGTAAAAGTTTGCGATTTCACGAGAATTAATTCATGAAAAATATTCCAAATAATTGTGCGTAATTAAATATACACGCAAATTCATCCGCTTCAGGTAAAAGTATAAAATGTAGTCCAACATAAATCTTACAATACTGGACAAGAAGGTAAAGAATGCAAGTAAGCTCAAATCATCAGCAGAGAATAGGGAGTTTTAGCAGACAGGACGCAATCGTCATTGAGAATGTGTGTTTTGGAGTGAAGTATAATTTTCTTTTATAAATGTAGTACCAATATGGTCTTGCATTGGTATTCAGTAAAACTGAATATAACGAACAATCGTTCTTTTTACTAAAAAGTGTGAAATAAAAATGAATTGTCAGAGAGAATGACGTTGCCGTTGCCGTTGTCAATACCACTTCATATCAAGCTTCACGAAGTCGTCTTTTAGGTTTGCAACGGCAATTTAATGATGCAATTAATCTTAATTGCCCTCACCATAAACCTTGATAATATCGTTGCTATAAAAAATCTTTTCCCTAATGATTAGAGGCTACAGAACCTTTTATTTGATAACGACGTTCTAAATGAAGTTCACGTCCTCTCTGCTAAAACTCACTAATATTTTGTGAGCAACGAGGATTACACGAGGAAAGATGTTTCGGGAATTTTTATGAGAAACGTTAGGCGCTCATTCAGGCTCGGAGAACCTTTATTTACATAAAGGATGGACAGAATTTTTGGTAAAGTCTATTCGGAAACCTCTTGTGCGAAATTGACTTTCAAGTTGACTGAATAATATCATTAACCGTTTTCATGTAAATGTGTGAAATCGATGATTTATAATCTCAGAGGTAATTTTAATTTTTTAATTATCGTAAGTGAATATAAACGGGGTTTAAAAGATGCTTATATGAAGAATGTGGATGTTAGTTTTGAAGCACCTAATTCATGTAGACATAAAATTAAAAACCCAATAACGTGTAATAATTGCAATTAATGGTGCCAAATTAAAATTTAATTTGAAATTCCTGGACAATTTCAGGGCTTTGCAAGATATTTTATACTTTTTTCCAGGACAAAATATCAAGGAATTTAAGGACATTTCAGGAAAAGAAATTGAAGAAAAAGTTATTTCAAAAACGTCAATCAGACAAAGGCTTTTAACATTAAAGGTACAAAGCAACACAAAAAATAATATGTAGAAGTATACAAAATTAGAACATGAATGGGCAATCTATACAAGAAATTTCATCTGAACAACCTAAAACCGTACATTCCAGGACACCAATGTCGATGAGACCCAAATTCAAGGACATTTCAGGATTGTCCAGGACAAAATTAAATTCCAGGACATTCCAGAATATTCCAGGACAGTGGACGCCATGTAATTGTAAAATCACTGCAGCAAATCCGGCGATTTGTACGAGGTTTCCGAATAAACTATAATGAGTTAAGAGAGAGAAGTTTTCGCCAGAAGAAATTTCACGGAATTTATATTCGCGATTTTAACCCTAGATCGCAAGATTACAGTATATTCTGCAAAATTTGCAGTATTGATCAGTCGCGAAAATTAATTTTTCAAGGTAATTTTATGGAGAAGTTCTCTTTATTCTGATCAACAAAAATGTTTAAACATTATTTCAAATAGCTAACTGTTGAAAGATCATTAAGCAGCCAAGGGGGAATACTATATAATAATTGGTGTACGCTGGGTGTAACTGTACATCCGATTCGGAGGAATTTTTTTGGGTGGAGAAACTCGGCGCAAAGCCTTGATATTAATTATTTCTATTCAAGCCAAATTAATTTGTTGTACGGCTACGCCAAACAATAAGTCCACGCCAAGATTTCCCCAAATTAGAACATTCAAATATAGACGGGTTGTCATTTTGCAATGTTTATTTACATCCTCACTTATCCAATTTTGTTTCAGTCAGTTTTATGATCATAATAGTAATCAATCAAGAAATGTTCGACTGCAAAAAATTGTCTTAGTTACCTCACATTTAAGCTGAAAACATAAGGGAATAAGCGAGTTTTCGGATGACTGTGAAACTAAACGAAAACCCATCTATATACCTAAACATAAGAATATATGGATAAAAATGTCACGTTTTTATTTCTTCAAGCGGGAAGCTTTAAAGACCGACATCGACTTTTTGCTTGTTGTCTAAAATAGAAAACAAAAAGAATGCTATAAATAAAGTTTGCTTTCGATAACAATGGTTGTAGTTTTCCGACCTCACAGATGATTCCTGATACACGAATTAATTATTGCAGATTCGGATTTGGCGACACACAGAACCTTGGCTCATGTTTACAAGTCTACCACCAGAGGTATAATATGTAGATTGCTTTTGAGGCTAGCTAGAAAAATTAATATAGAATTTAAGCCCATTATAAGCGACCTGATTCACAACTTAGCCCTACAATTTATTTCAAATGAAAACAAAGTACAAACCTTATCACTAGGTGCATTTTGACTTCTTTCAACAACTGTCCCAGAAAATGCCTGAAAACCAAAAAAGGATTACAGAGTTCACCTTATTTGAAAAAAAGAGTCGTATATACACGCATTGACGGCCTATAACTCCAGAATGCTTGAAAAACCTCGGCAAATGTTTTCCATTTTAAAAAAGTTGAGTGCGTTCTCGGGTTAACTAAAAATCAAACGAACCATAGCGTCAATAATATTTTATAAAGCAATAATATATTTGGGTCGACAAACTTTTTCGTCGGACAAACGTTTCGTAGCCTCCGGAAAATTTCGCCAACTTTTGTTTGATATTTTTTTGCCCGATAAAGTTTAATGTTTCAATTTATATTTATGAAACACTCCGGGTCTTTGTACAGGCTTTGCAAAACACATGGAAGTGCACACGATTCACATTGGAAAACTGTAATACAGATCGCACAGAACCCGTATTGCGTACAAAGGACCTATTAAGGTTATAAAAGACTCCACAAGACCTCTTAATAGAACTCTCAAGCCCCCTTTTTGAAATAAAACCCAAATCAGGATACAATTTTAAAACTTTTTTTGAAATTCAGTTGTCAATTCTGAGAAGCCCCAAATACACAAATACACATTGGGTTAAAAAGTGCACAAGTCCCTACGAGGTGCAGATGATCCATAAAAAGTACATTTAACAAAAACGGGTAACTCACACAGGATGTAGAGGTCCATAAGTCTTTCCCAGAAACACTAACTGGATTGATAAAATTTTTTGGGCTTGTTATTTTAAGCATCAAGAGGAAACTTAGTACATACCGTTGCGTCCGATTGATGCTTTAAAATTGGTCTTGGCTCTGTGAAAGTGCCTTCCCCACCTGTCGCCCATCCGGAGTCGTGGCTCGATGAAGGTTGCTCCGGAGATATAGTCCTATTTCGGGTACGTCCATCAGTTTTGAGAATACTACTTATATTTTCACTTCCATTTGAAACGAATTCCGGACTAAAAGGTCTTCTAGTCGGGCTTTCCGACGATGAATGTTTTAAAATAGATCTCATCTCTTCGACATTCTGTTCAACCGGATCATGGAACTCGTGACTTTTCAAAATGCTATAAGGTTTTGTTTCTACGTCATCCTCATCTGACACCACGTAAACGTCTTCACTTTTCAAAATTGAATGCGGTTTGTCCAGAAAGTGCTCCGGTGTTCCCGGTCTCCGATCACTTGCTTGCGTATCCGGCGGAGTTTTTAAAATCGAGTGTGGTTCATCTAATGTCGCTTCCGGTGTCCCTGGCCTGTGCTCCGGCGATGTTTTTAATATAGGTTTTAGTTTGAGATTTTCAGTCGAACCTGACCGACTGTCTTTTTTCAAAATAGATTTCAACGGTTTGCTTTCCTCTGAGTCAGACAAGTGAGAAGAAGAAAAACTACCAAAACGTTCATAGATATCAGCTGGTGTGTTGATTAAAGTCGTAGGGATATCTGGTAGACTCGATGATCGCTCCCGCTGAAAGAAGAGAAAAAGAAAAATCAATTGTTTTGTGATTTTTCGGCCTTTGTAAGAGAGTTTATTCCGGTGAAATATTTGAAATTTGATTTGCTTTTATCAGTTTAGATTGATGTTTTCTTGCATTTTGGTTAATTGGTTAATTTCACAAAACGAAATTAACCAATCTACAAAATTTATTGTATGATATGTACAACAAAGTCGTATCTTTGAACTTTTTTTCCTTTTTCCACTACCAGATATTCAGTTTGGGGTCACCGTTTCGCAAAGGGAAATGCGTTCTTTGGGTTAACAAGGTTGTGAAATTTAATAAGTCTTGATGATTAGGTTAAACCTGTCGCCTACTCTTAACCACTTGCTATAATAAAAAAGCCATTATGAGCGACTTCTTTAACATGTATAGTAACACACCTTGTGGACAAAATTTCAAGTGGATGAAATTTCGTTGTTTAAAAAAAACATGGTAAGTTGTGCAAGAACTCCCGAACTTCACGGGTATTTTTATCCACGTAAAGTATTTTTTCTGGAGAAGTCAGCTACCAAAATCATCAGGCGCGGATACAGAGGGATAACAAAATTTCAGGAGGAGAGTGACAAGTCATTAAAACGTCATTATCAGTTGTCAATATGTAAAAGATAATTACTTTTTAACGACCCTTCACTCTTCTCCTGAAATTTTGCTGCCCCTCTGTATCCGTGCCTATCAGTGGCTAGGAAAGTTGAAGCAAAATATAGAGGAAAATAAAGTTCAATACATTGGGAACACATGTATGTTGAAACTGAATTATATTTTCATCGTCGCTGCTCATGGACTCCACGTTACGGAATTGAACGTGACGTGGCTTCGACGTTTCGTCAGCTGAACGTTTTCTTTCGTATGTTCCGTTCATGATGGAAGTCATGATTTGCTGATGCTCGTCTTCTTCTGTCTCCTGCTCTTCTTTCTCCAGTTGGTTAAGCCTGGACATGAGTTCCACGTGGTTGATCGTTCCACCCTTATCATTAGACGGGAGATCAGCGAGACGGGTTCTGACTTCTTCTAACGATGAACTTTCTTGGTTGAATGATACTGTACGCGGTGTTATATTATGTTTCGCCTTATGAGCTACCCGACGTTTTCCTGATAAAAAAGAAAATTATTATCTATAAGTCAAGTCTCAGAAATTGAAAAACGGCTTCCATTCGAATTTTAAGCACGAAGCCACCACTTTAAAAATTTGACAGGTCTTTTTTATCCATCGAATTTCTTCATCCTACCGCACATAACCAAGTTGGATAAAAACGAAGAAATTTTAAACTTAGGAAAGAATCAAACTGCTTTCCCTAAACCATCTAAACCGTCAAATGCCGGCAAAATGTCATTATTGAAAATTCATTCGTTAATAGAGAAAATATAACATAAATTTGACAACATAAAAAATATGAACAAAATTGGAAACTAAGTGTACAACCATAGGTGAGCATGTTTTTAAATAACATCATTTTCCTACTATTTTTAGAAGGACCTTTCAAAAATATTTCACATTGAATAACGAATGAATGAAAAAATAAGAAATAGTTTCCGGTCATATGACATTTTTAGCCATAGAATTTGACAAATATATTCAATTATATTCAGTATAACTTTCTACACTGAGCTGCATGAACGCATTTCAAATTCAAAACTTGTCAAATATGTTTTGACTTTCAAAAATGTAATATCCTAAACATGGTAATCACAGTAAATTTATGTTTTTGTATTATATTCAGTAGAATCTTCTTCAAAGATTCCAAGTATACAACAGACATGAATAGAATTTGATAGTGAACTCCATTTCTTTGAGGATACTTCTCCCAATGATTGAGGAAATCAGCTAAGAACTACCTTGTTCGGAGAAATTTTGCCGCGTAAGTATATGAAAACGACAAGAATGCTTCTAAATTTAGCGTGGGTTTGATCTGGTGTGGGTTTATTTTGGCGCAACAATCCTTTATTATAAAGACCAATCTTAATTTTAATTCTACAAAATTTAGCCATTTTAGAGAAGTAATTGAATTTGACAAATATTTAAATTGACACGCAGTTGTCGAAAAAAATTAGGATACTGTAGGCGTTGGGATGCTTTGAGTGTGCAATTCATAGCGTACAAAGTTTGACTTGACTTTTTGAAAATATGCCATAAAGTGAAATATCTATAAAGCGGACAACATCGGTGCAAGAAAATGCGTCCGCTTTAGAAAGATGTCCGATGTTCTAAAAGAGTTCGACTGTAAATCATTTCATTCTGTTCCTTCACTTACTGTTCGTCTTATGGACGTGTCCACACTATAGGATGCCCGCTTTATGAAGATTTCACTGAAGAACATGAAAAACTTGGTTTCCATTTTCGGTCGTGAAAATTTTATGCTGTGATGATTTTCTGGCGCAGACTTATCTTGGCGATTTGGCGAGTAGTTGCGCCAAGATTATACGAATAGGACGATAAACAGCTGACACCAGCAAGCGTGAATGAATACCTTTGTTGGTCTCATAATTGCTTGGAAGTTCTTCTTTAATCTCTGGCGTATCTTTATCCTGAAACAAAGTCGATCAAGACCTCATTTAAGTAAAGAAAGTGCAGACACAAACCTGAAGGAAGACAGAAGATCAAATATTTATTTAAAGATATTAACTCTGTTATAGCTGGCCAAGTTTCTAGATCAATGGCCTAGCTAGGTTAAGTTACAAAAAAATCCTCCCTTCAGAAATTCCTCCCTTTTAATAATAAGAATAGAGGATGGGGAAGACTTTCACTAATTGTTGGTTTTTGCAACATGAATAACTATCGTGTTCGTATATCTACATCATTCGAATTAACCTGCAGGAATTTCTTACTAATTGAAAAAGAATGAGGAAAAGAACAATAAAACAAAATGTTTCGTACCACTCTCATTTGTTCAAATTGTTGGGTATAACTCAAATTACCCTTGATGTGTTCGTGTTCTTTCTGAAGTTCATCCATTTGCTTTTCAACCACTAAGAAAAAAGGAAGATTTTTAATGATAGTTATTACCAATGGGTTTTTCCCGCGAAAAATCAATTTTGGATGTAAGGTAGGAATTCCTAAAGAAGCTTCATTTAAACCCGTAGTGCAGCAATTAAAGGTTGGAGTTGCAAAAGGGTCATATCTAAACACTGTAATTTCCATAGGGGTAAGGACTACAAATTAGGTGAAAATTAGCGGATTCCGAAAGCAGTACAGCCAATTTACAAAAAGTTACATTATGAACAAGCCTCTGGGAAAATTTTTTTTCTGAAGCCCAATCGAAGCTTGCTTAACGAGGTTGACGGCGTGCAATGTTTTTATATCTTCCTAATTAAGATAAATTATGTACTTTGAATTCTTCTTTGGGCGATTTCAATTGACTGCTTGGTTGAACGTTCGGCAAACCAATTATCTCCTAACAAAACCATGATCTCGTTGGTGTGTACGATCTTTCCCGGTAAGAAAGCGATATTGCCAACAGGAACCTGAAATGAAGACTTACATATAATTACGGCAATTTAACTTGAAGCCGGCATGAAATATGATACCTTTGATATAAAGCAACCATATCCAACGGTGAGAGCGGTGCGAAACCCCCACCTTTAACACCTCAAGAAAGGTCTGAAAGCTGGACCACAAAGGCAACTTCAATACATTTAAAAAAAGGCGAAGTGGGCCTTTATTTTTCTATAAGATTGACTCTACTGCAATTTTCAAATTTGGAAAAAAAGTAAATGTTGGTATGAAAGCATGTTTGATAGTTGTAAATTTTCGGTCCATTCGACTCGAATTTTACTTACTCGGTTCGGAAGAAGTTCCGGTAGACCGAGTGTAGGGACAAATTTGTCATGGAGCAAGGTGTACCGGGTAGACTATAAGGCAAGATTCTCGCTGTAATTCGAATTCTTGACTTGTAAATAGCCTTTATCACCATCGAATGGTCCATGGAATTTCGATTTTCTCTTCGAATGTTGTGATATTTGAAATAAACAACGCTTGAAGTGTGAGTAAGACCAACCAGAAAAAAAAAGAACTTTCTTATTAAAAACCAATAGTTTTTATATAGTAATAAATAGTAACCAATTTTTTCTCAATTTTCGGAAATCCGAATTTCTCTCTCTAATTCGAACTTTTTTCTTTCCTGTTTTGAGATTTGATTTAAAGAGACTTTCTATAATTCGAATCTCTCCTAATTCGGACGAAATTTATTCCCCTTTAAGATTCAAATTAAAGAGAGAGTCAACTGTATTACAGACTGGTCTATAAAATACACTGTAGTAGTAAGAACCAAAAGAATATCAAATATCACAAAGGCTTACCAAAGTTTACATTTGTTCCAAAGATTGTTGGCAAAGTCAAATTGCTCAGAGTTCTAATTTGACCTTTTCGGTCTATAAAATAAAACCTGTGACAGGTGGTCAAAATTTATGTCACATGACAAACTTTGCTTTTGCAAACCCACTGCTAAAGCTTCATGTCTTACCATGGTTCGTTGAGAGATAGTATCTGGGAGTGTCTTTAACTTTTCTATCAATTTCTTATAATCATCAAGTAGTTTTTTCCTAAAAAAATTGCAAATACCTATAGTAGAAAGAAGCTGAACAAAAATACGATAGGAGGTAACACAAAGAAATATAACATAAATTCAATTGAACAAACTTTCAAGAATTTCCATTTGCATCCGAACTATGAAAATTCAACAATTTTTTTGCAAATGAGCAGTTCTGAAAATTACTTAAAAATTTGGCGTCCAGAAATTTTCGCGAATCGGTCCACTCGCGAATTTTTTACAATTCGCGGGAATTAATTTTCGCGAATCGGTCAAAATGGAATATATTTCGAGGGAATCTAACTTAAGTTCTATTCATTTTTTACGAGAAATTCTTTACAGGATTTTTATCGAATCGGTTATATTCTGTTATTCTCTTATAATTTGTAAATATTTATTCAACGTTAATAAAAGAAAACGAATAACTGTTTAATTTTGATTTTTTTCACTTTAGTATGAAATTTTGAAAAATTTCGCGAATCTGCAAAAAATGATTTTTTTTCGCGGGAATTTACTTTCGTGAATGATCAAATATGGAATATTTCGCGGGCATTTAATTTCGCGAATTTGTGGCCCATTCGCGAAATTCGCGAATATTTCTGGACGCGAAAATTTCTGAAATCAAAGTAACTACAAGCTGTATATACTTATGAAAAAAAGTTTAGTCAATATCCACCGAATTTTTACTTTACGTTACCCATCAGTATTGAAGAAGGCTTTCAACAGAGTGGGTGGATGAGTCTATGGGTATGGGTTCAACCATAACCGAAAGTCAATATAAGCATCCTTCTAGCCATGAAAAAACGACTAGAATAATTGGTTGCTGTGTTGCATTGATATTGAGTAGAGTTTGATTTAGACTTTTGAAATTATTAGCATTCTTTATTAAAGAATTAACTGATACCTTGATTCTTGTTTCTTTGTGTTTTCCTCTAAAAACTGAAGAAAAATATTACACTATTAGTTCATTATCAAAATTTTACACTGTAATATAAATTTGATGTGCTCTGGGAAGTTTTGGGAATTTGGTCAAAATATAAAAGATTTTATGAATTTTAATGTGCAAAGGAAGATCATAAATTGATATGTGATATATAGTATCTGATATAAGTCCTTGACACAGATTTACGCAAAATAAGTTTCTATTCTGCAATATACTCAAAAGAATTCAAAAGGAACTTCCCTGAAAAATTCACTAAGCTGTAATTTTTCAGCTTTAATGAGGCATTTAGTAACAATTATCTCTGCTCCGTTTTTGCTTTTTACTAATTATTACTCTCTTAAGCAGTCTTAAGGGGTTGACAAATAATTTTCAAGGCTATGTTCACTTATTACCCGTCTTACAGTTTTTGTACGTTCACGTAGATATGAATACAAGAACCAGTTTGTGCTCAGCCCTTTAAATAAGGATGTGACTAGGTCCGCAAAAATCACTAAATCACACACTTCACTTTTTCCAAAACTACGTCCGCTTTAAGGTTGGCAAATGCCGACCTAAATTCAGATGGCTGACATGCTATACATGTGATGTTTGACATATGTACAAAAACATTAATTGAAGCATGCTTACGTGCCTGTGTCTTGTTTGTTTTTGGTGTGTTTTTAAAATTTTATATATTTATTGTAAAAAATGTGTACGTTTATTTAACTCTAAATTATTACTTTCAAAACATACATATAATCATTGAAAATGTTCCTGAAGATACCTTCACATAAAATTAGAAGTGCGGCAACGCTAAAAAACCTTGTATTTCATATAAAATTGAATTTGATATTTTGACATTGTATGTACGTATAATTAATTTGGTCAACCCATTAGGTTGTAGATGGTTTTTGTAGCCATTGAAATATTGGAAAAAAATATAAGTAAAACCTATAAATATACCTGCTCCTGACCAACTTTCAACCGCCCGAGGTATTGCAAATCATCCATACTGTATTTTTCACTGAAACAAAATCATATTAACAAGAAACATTAAGAACTACTCTATTAACCCTAAAGATCCACAGTTTTGCAGGTTTTTGGAGAAAAAAAAATTATCCCAGTCAGCTAAATGTAACTAGAAAAGAACACCGCATACACACACGCGGGTTAATCTCCATTCATTTTGTCAAAATTGCACTGGATGACTCCTTAAAAAAACAGAACAACACTGGATATGCACCCTGGACATCTCCATGCCATGGACTACACCAGATAAACTTCTTACATCTTTTTACAATGTTGGGAGGTGTTAGGTAGAGTCCGGGTAAAACACGTGTTTATTTTGCTTGATTAACCAATTTCATGTGATGTCATGTGTTTTTGTAGGACTTGATTGCCTTTAACAAACTCATTCAAAATGTTGAGTCATGTAGAGACAAATTACCTCAGCTTTTTTTGTCCCCACAGGGTTGCCAGTGGTTTCATGTTTTCAAAATTCAGGTTATTAAGGTAAATTTTTCCAAAAATAATTTTCGGGTTTTTAACCTTATCTAAGACAACTGTTCAGGTCAAGAAAATATGATAAGAAACATTTTCAGGTCAAAAAAATATGCTATCTTAGACAAATGTTCATGTCAAGAAAATATGCTATCGATAAAAGGATTCAAGCTTTTTACATTATTTTCACCCAAACCCTGTTTATTAAACAACAATCAATTTTTCGAATAAAATTACTAAAATGAAGTAAAAGTATGACAAACATAAAACATTATAATAACAAAAGAATCTACGAACTGCTGTAATATTGGAGGTACTATTTGTCTGACTTTCATTCATTTTTATATATTTTTTTCGTTTTGTTTCTCTTGCATTTGATAGCTATAAGCAGCAGCAATATATCAGAACAATTTAATCATTTCTTCACGCAAAACCACAAATCTTTGTCAATCGAAAATAAATTGGGAAGAACAGTGCCAATGTCATGAAGACGAAAATTTCAAAATCGTGGACAACATTCATAAGGTCAAAGCAAGAAGCACTATGAACTAATTTATAGCCTGGTGGTGATGGCTAGCTTGATCACTATTCATGGGGATTTGTTTGAATCTCTATCGAATTTCCTTTTCTTTCCCAAAGATACTTTGGCTCCACTAAGCTGAAGTTTTGTTGCAGCACAGACATCAACCAAACCATTCTCTAGGTGCAAATTATTTTTTTCAAAGCCATTCTTTTCTTGGCATAGCTTTTTAAGAAGCTTTTTTTTCTCAAGTGCATCTACTTTAGGCGTACAAACTTTCGCGAGCAGAAACTTTCGCGATTTTCGCCTTTTCGCCTAAATTATCCGAAATATAAGACGCAGTAACTTATCACAGATCAAAGATGACACAAAGCTCCTTAAATAGGAAAGGAATCATTGGTGAATCAGTTTAGAAAACGGTTAGGTAGGACTTTTGAAGAAAGGTAATTAGCTGGAAATAACTGGTCCAAGTGATGAAGTATGAAGCACCAAGCATCTATTTATATAAAAAAATATAAGAAAATAGAGAGGCATATAAAAAGGATCTATACATATATGATAGACATACAACAAATATATTACAAGTTACATAATGGAAATTTTACATTAGATTATTTTTGCAATCTTGCTCTGAGCAAGAAATCTGGGAAATCGACATAGGGCTTTTCCTGATCAACCCTGAATGAGCAGTAAAGGTCCTGTGTCCAATCAGCTTCTGTAATAGGACGTGATTGTAGAATTATATATATATATATATATATATATATACACTGCTTATTGCTATGTACTATTTGCTCAGCGCGTAGCGGATGAGGTATTAGTTAGCATTCTGGTGGTGGTGTCATGACGGGTACTGGCCTGAGTCCGCAATATATTTATGTGCCGGCTAGATTAGAGCCGTTCTACACCTGCGATAAGAGCCTGTTTACATTACAATAAGTTTAACGATATCATCTGATTGGACATACACCGACTGCAGAAGTAGAATGAAAATTCACATGCGCTTTGAATCGTATCACACCATCGTACCCAGTGACAGTACGAATCCGCAGTCAATCACAGCAGTGTACTTCACTAGTAACTTCGAACACTTCACAGTCGGAACAGATGTCTGAAATTTTCTTTTTTTTCCAACTACAGCATTAAGGTAGGTGTGTCTATTAGTAAAGCCTATTTTTATATTTTCAGCCTCAAAATATTCAATTATTTAGATAAAGTTGTTCGAAAATGAACTTTTACAGCTATTCTCTCTAATTTCATTGCATGCCTGTGAGAAAAAAGACCAACCAAAACAGTGATTGAGCTTGAATCATATCTCTAATTTCAGATGTTTTAACGTGTGAACTCCATCATGCCCACACCAAATGTGAATTTTCACTTATAAACTGTCCGAAACATACATAATTTATTACAATCATTATGATTATTATTTATTTATCACCTGAAAAAAGAAACAGATGGTTTTCAATACATTAAACTTTCGAGCATCCAATTTTCATTCACAAAGGGCAAAATAATATACTCGTATTTTGTTGAAAATGGTACTGTTATTTTGCTCCGATGTTATTTTTTCCGATTGAGGTACGCTTATTATTTGAATGACTTGCTTTCGCTGAGTTTGGGCACGTGCCTTTAATTTTGGGAAGCTTAAAAATAGTTTCCAGGTTATTTTAATAGAATTTTCCGTCGATTGACCGTTCAAAGTAAAATTTTCACTGTGCCGTTTTTTTCATTGTAAGCATTAAAAGTTATGATTGCTAACTTAAACTAGTGTTGTTTGTTAAAATTATGGTTGCAAAACGTGTTACAAAACCGTGGAAAATAAGTTGAAAAGGAATCAAATCTCTTTTTTATCATTTACAAGTCTTCTTAACCCAAAGATAGATATGCTAATGTGGGTAAAAAACAGCAAAATGCATTACCTTATCGGTAAAAAAAAAGTCGACAAAAAGTCACCAAAATTTCTTGCCGATTTTTTTTTTACCGACCGAGATATTTCACCGATTTTTTACTTATGGACCAACATTTTTTTAACGAAATTTTTTTCTCGCAATTTTTACATTTTTGATAAATAAAATAAAATACCGAAAATAACAAAAATGTAGAAAAAATTGGCCGACTTTGATGTAAAATTAGTCCGTTAAAAGTGACTAAATTGGAAAATTTGGTCGGCAAAAAGTGACTAATTTTTGTCAAAGTGACTAAATTTTTTACCGACTTTTTATTTTTGCCGACCTTTTTTATTACCGACTTTTTTTACCGATAAGGTATACTATATAACATTTGATGTATATAATTATGGTAAATATTAATCACCCAATTAGGGTTAGCTGGAGGTCCCAATGGCAGTTTCTTTCACAGTCCTTGTGTCCTCTGAGCCGAAGTAAAAAGCCGTTAGGTGACAAGCTGAGTCGATTTTCAACTAAATCATTTTAGCATACGGCTTCAGTCACAAGTTCGACTCAAAAAATGGTTAGGACGACCGTAACATCTAAATCACATCCTATTAGGCGCCTGTATGCCTCTCAGTTAATGTTTCTATTTAGTTGTGTATATAGACCACTACCTGACCCTATGCATGTTTAGTTTATATCAAACACATATCAATCATAGTCAATGAGCAACAATGAGCAAATAAGTGTTTAATACGGCATATGACCGTATGTAACGCAAATTTTAACATAGAAAGCAGAAAATTTGACGATCACTTCAACCAAGTTTATTCAAAAATAGAGGACCAAAGAACCTTAACCCTTTGGCTCCGCTGTGTTTTTAAAAAAAGTGAAAAATTTCCAAGATTTTTTTTACACTTTTTAAACTCTCAACTTGAATTTCTGAACACTGAAATGAGATAAACTAGTTAAGTTTGGTATCAAAAGAAAGCTCCTTTCTGAATATTTTAGAAGTTATGGGCTTCCAAAGACATAGTGGTATTTTGGTCAATTTTGGACGCATATGTGCAAGGGTTAAGTAATCATATGTAGCAAGAGCTTTCATTTGTTCTGTTCCCTGATTGAAAATCTTAAAACATGCAAGATGGTTAATAACCAAACTGTACAAAACATACATTTTCATGGTTTTTTAAATAGATGACTTCATAGACCAAAATTATATGCATTTTTGTATGGTTACTTAAAGAACATGGATGTTTCTTCACATTCTGTTAATACTCTGTGAGTAATGTCAAATTTCATGAAAAAATTCAGATGACCATAATTGCACCAAAAGCAGCGGGCTCTGAACAACGTCAAAAAATCTATTTAAAGCTAACTTTAAAGCTCTGCAGAAACACTGAAATTCATTTTCAAAGTCCAAAACATTTTATTATTCAAAGTACTGACATAGATTAAGCTACAAAGCTAAATTCTTCTAATGGCTAATGGAAACCTACAACTAGTTGTTGCAAAAACCTGTTTTGTGCCCAGACCCCTAAAGATTTTTTATTGAAATTTTAATAGTTTTGTAGCTTACAAGCTATGTCAGGGAAATTCTGCTCAAATTTGTACTGTGTCCTCTCCACGATGCTTTGTCAATTTAGGGCTTGACAGAATTGTTTTATCGGGACTTTTATGGCTTGAAAACACTCTAATAATTTGTGCCCCCATGTCAAACCTCATTTGATATGACGTGTCTCCTTTCAAAAAAATACTGCCAAAATTTGATTTTTTCATATTTTATTTCTTCTATGCCAATGTAAACCATCTCTGTTTTAACTTTATAAAAAAAATATTGTGATATACATCCCTAAGATCGCAAGAACTACACGCAGTATTGACTTGAAATCTGGACCAGTGATAAACCTACTGAAA